>CAUYPK010115826.1:0-12287 GCA_963574355.1 Loris lydekkerianus | reverse complement strand
AGTTTACAGTTTTTCTTTAGCAATAAATATTGAAAAGCATTTAACCTACTGATTCCTCAATTATTGTAATTGTTTTGAGTATATATTTTTATTTTTGAAATTTACCAGTGGCTGCTGCATTTTCCACCTCGGCTTATACTCTAGTCACTAAGTTTTCCCAGTTTTTAGGGTAAAATTAAGGGGGTTGGCTTATACTTGAGTATATATGGTAAGAAAACTGTTAAACTCGTTTTATAGGTAAGGAAGTTGAAGTGCAGAGAAATGAAGGAAATGGGTTGCGGTAATCTAGTAAGGAGCAGAGTCACACTTTAAAAAGAAAGGAGACACAGCATATAGAGTTCCTTAATAGCACTAGCATATTTGGTGTGCAAAAATATTAATTCATTTTCTTTATTGTCAAGGAAGGAAAATTGGCCAGCGAGCTTATTTGGAGAGCAAGACGATGTCTTATAATATTTAACAAGTTCTATATGGCTTTTCAATTTGAAGCCAAAATCTGGCATTTACTAGAAGTGTAAATTTGGCCAAATTAGTTATTTTTCCTAAACCTTAGTTTTTCCATCTGAAAAATGGAGAAAATAATAAAAATGTCTTCACAGGACTGACATAAGGGCCTAATTTAGATGTTTAATATAACTTACTTAGCCTAATTTCTTCCACATAGTAAGTACTAAGGTGTTCATTGCCTTTATTTAATAAGTACCAGTAATTATTGGTACTATAGACTTTCTTTCCTTCTTTCCTTCTTTCTTTGACAGAGTCTGACTTTATTGCCTCGGTAGAGTGCTATGGCGTCACAGCTCACAGCAACCTCCAGCTCCTAGGCTTAGGAGATTCTCTTCCCTCAGCCTCCCAAGTAGCTGGGACTATAGGCGTCCGCCACAACGCCTGGCTATTTTTTGTTGCAGTTTGGCCTGGGCCGGGTTCAAAATCCCCCACCCTCAGTATATGGGGCCTGCACCCTACTCACTGAGCCACAGGCACCACCCAAGTACTATAGACTTTGCATCCCAGAGTGTCCCCAGAGTGTCATTGTGCACACACACTTGTTTGCCTGGTTTTGTTCTGCGGGCAGAGACAAATCTGTTTTGATTATTGCATGTTGACAGAGTGTAGTTCCCAGGGTATGTGACTTATCAATAGGGCTGTATAATGTATGGTGCACCATTACACACAGTGGTCTTACAAGGTGAGAGGTATCATTTTTCAGATAACTGATCTGAGATCCCAGGAAGATGAAGTGGTATTGCCCAAGGATCTAGAGGGGAGCCTGTGCTGTAGGTGAGACTCAGATTCAGCCATCTTGACACTGCGTTACACCTGCCTCCTCCAGTGGAACGTAACACCACCACCCCTTTTTTAAGTTCAAAGTCAGTGTGCTTTTCCATCTTGAGAACATTCCTGTGAGTTTTCAGCCCTGAGTTGACCTTGTTACCAAAACAAATCCGGTGACATCTCCTGGAGACAATGAGTCAGCATTCGCTATCCCTGCATTTATTGAGTATCAATTCAGCTTTGAACATGCTGAGGTATCATGTTTTTATGGCAGTCATCAAAAAAGCCGAGCCTCCCTTGGAGTTAGAATTCTGGATGGGAACGTAACTCAGAAGCCATTGTGCTGAACAATTTTCAATTCAAATTATATATACCTATATAAAATATAGATAAAATAGCATATCACCATGTGCTAAACGTCTGTTAAACACCCATGTATAGATTGTTATAGCTTTATTAAGGGCCCACTACGTGCTCAGATAGGAAAATGAGCTCTTAAGATTTGATTACGCAGATACTCAAACTGTAGGGAAAGTTACCCTCGTGAAACCTAAAGAAATGTTAAGTTTCTCCACAAATTAAATTGTGTTTTTACGAGAGATCCTTATGCCATGTTTTTAGGTCACATATGTAATCTTTTTAAGTGCTATACATAAATACTAACGGAGCATGCAGTACAGTGGAGCCTCATTAATGTTGGCGTTGAAATCTACACTGAGATTCCCTGCGTGAAGTCTTGTGATACAGGAAGATCATTTTCCTTCTTCTCCTGTGAGCCCTCTTGAGTGAGAAATCAAGCCTTGTTTTCTTGTCATGACATCTTCTCTGTAGCAAATCCCATTACGTATAGAAAATCCAGTGGCGGGGAAACCCCAAGTAACTCCTGAAAGCTTTCCAGGTGTCTTTACTTTAGTAGGAACAACAAGGAGATGTTGAGAAGTTCCACTGGGAACATGTCCACAGGGCACATTTCTCTGTGTACTTTATATCTCCTATGAATGGGTGGTTTGCTTGGTTTAAAAGCTGAAAGTTTTATTTGTCAGATACGTTCTTTCCTCTGCTACCGTTTCCTAGCTGCCCTGCTGCAGACTTTGCTACCAGACAATGTAATCTAAATATTTCATGATCCCTACTGTGGCCCTGAGTTGTGCACATTACTATAATATTTTTACTTGTAACCTCTTTGCTCAGGGCCACTGACGTTCCAATAGTCCTTGAAGTGGTTTGGAAGTTATGTTATTCCTTTTTTTTTTTTCAAAATTAAATGGCTAGAAGTATTCTGAAATACTTAGGAGACTTCACGTACACTTCTGTGGAAAACTCAAGCAAGAACTCAGTAAATTGGGAATATTCTATTTCACACTTACAGTACAGAGTTCAAAGTATATTATAGATTAAAAACAGGAGGGACTGAGGGTTCATTATTTGATGTCAACCACAGAGCTCTGATAAAGTGACAGCCATCAGTGAGTTAATGTGTGTTTAATTCTATACTTTAATTGTTGGTGGTTTGTTGAGAAAACACACAGGTATCTAAGTTTATTATTAAGGTGACCTAGGAAAGAAGCAGACAGAAGGTAAAGGATCTTCCAAATTATTTTCATAGAACACTTTAATTTGTATATCTTGCAATCTCCTCTTTGGAGCTATCATGACTGAATTATGCCCGCATTTGAATTTTGTTTTTTGTTTTATTTGTTTATTTATTTTTGAGACAGCTCCTCTTTAGAGCTATCGTGACTGAATTATGTCTGCATTTGAATTTTATTTTTTGTTTTATTTATTTGTTTGTTAATTTTTTTTTTTTTTTTTTTTTTTTTTTTTTTTTTGGAGGCAGAGCCTCAAGCTGTCGCCCTGGATAGAGTGCTGTGACATCACAGCTCACAGCAACCTCCAACTCCTGGGCTCAAGCGATTCTCCTGCCTCAGCCTCCCAAATAGCTGGGACTACAGGCACCCGCCACAACACCCGGATATTTTTTGGTTGCAGCCATCATTGTTGTTTGGCGGGCCCGTGTTGGATTCGAACCTGCCAGCTCAGGTGTATGTGGCTGGTGCCTTAGCTACTTGAGCCACAGGCGCCGAGCCTGTTTGTTAATTTTTGAGACAGCATCTCACTCTGTCACCCTGGCTAGTGTGCCATGGCATTACAACTCACAGCAACCTCAAACTCCTGGGCTCAGAGGATCCTCTTGCCTCAGCCTTCTGAGTAGCTGGGACTATAAGCATCTGCCGCAACACTTGGCTAGTTTTTCTATTTTCAGTAGAGGCAGAGTCTCCCTCTTGCTCAGACTGGTCTCAAAATCCTGAGAGGTGATTCACCCATCACGGCCTCCCAGAGTGCTGGGATTATAGGCGTGAGGCACCATGCCCGGCCCAGCATTTGAATTTTAGCAGTGTTTCATTGGACTGTCCTCACCTACATTCTAAGTGTATCAAATTAGTATTAAAACTTTATAAGATACATGGAAGTAACTGGAAACCCTCTAATGACTATGAACCAGTAAGGTAAATATTTAGCCTCTTAAAGATTTTAAAAGTCTGAATCTCAGACTGTTGCCCCTACAAAATTAATTAAAACCTTTTGTTACATCAGAAATATATACAATTTTCATATTTTGTTCACCAGCACAGTGTATTGAGCACTCCTATGTGAAAAGTGCCAGGATCAGAATCCATCTGGAAATGTCTTCATTTGCTGATTTGCTGTTAGGTTCAGTTATTTTTAAGATTATGATACTGTTTAAATTTGGGGAACTCTTGTTGTCTGTATACAGCTTGTATTTTACCATGTTTCTATTAAAATTTAGGAATCAGAACTGGAAGTGGCGCCCCCGAGAGTGTCTGGTTACGATAGCATTGCAAAACAAAACAAAAGAAAACAAAAATGCAAACAAAACAAAACAAAAACGCCTAGTGATGATACTGACCTGTACGATTATTTCCCTGTCCTTGTCCTTGTCAGCTTGTTTATGGGGATGAAAACACAATCTCAGCAGCCTTGGGGTGCACCTCTTTGATCCTATACCTGCCTTGTAGATTTTTTGGTGAGTTTTTTGTTTGTTTTTTCTTTACTCTGTTTTATTCCTTATTCCAAAGTAATGAGATCTTTGAGTACCTAGTTTTGATCATCTACTATAGCAGTTCTCAACCTGGGAGGGTTGAATGACCCTTTCACAGGGGCCGCCTAAATACATCCTGCATATCAGATATTTACATTACCATCCATTAACAGTAGCAAAATTACAGTTATAGAGTAGCAACGAAAATAATTTTATGGTTGGGGGACACCACAAAATGAGGAACTGTATTAAAGGGTCGCGGCATTAGGAAGGTTGAGAACCACTGATCTAATACATTGACAGGCCGCCTTCTTCCTCATCCTTTCCCAGTTTGAGTCATTAAAATTCGTATTAGCATGCTGTCATCTCAGGCTGATCACTGATACAAACATATACCACCCATTCCGTTGGTCGGTGTTGATCTGCTCTGGGCCAGGCACGTGGCTCAGCCTCATGGAGCATACCTACAGCAGAAGAGGCTCCAGAGAGACAAGTGACGTGATCGGACGCTTCAGTGATACACCTCAACCGCGCCACAGTATCCTTCAAGCACAGTGGGAGGAACAGTTCACTCTGGCTTATCCAGAGGTGGTGGCAAAAGCTCCCAGAAGTTTTGCCATCCACCAACTGCGATCTAAAGACTGGTGGAAATATTCCCATCAGTGCAACAGCAAATGGCGTCTGAAGCAAAAGAGAAGACTGGGAAGAGAAGAGACATGTTGTCGTAAAAACTTGTGACGTGGCCCAAAAGCTCAATATAGACTGGTGTAATGTGCAATTGGAGCTACTGCTTTTAGCCTTTTTTTTTTTTTAATTTTTTTTTGTATTTATTTTAAATTTGGAATCATCTTTATTAACATTCAAATTATGCTTTTTTTTTTTTTTTTGCAGTTTTTGGCCAGGGCTGGGTTTGAACCTGCTGCCTCCGACATATGGGGCTGGCGACCTACTCCTTTGAGCCACAGGCGCCATCGCTTAGCCTTTTGTTTTGTTTTGTTTTTTTGGACATGACCCACATTAAGAAATGTATTGACATTTAGTGAGCCGGATGCTAGCATGCTGCGTCACCATGGGGTATATCTTCCGATTTTTCTATCGTATCCTCCTCTAATGTAGTTCATTAAAACAGATGCTGTCTGTAACCCATCAGACTGACTGTACTACCCCCCCGTGTGTCATATAGCCTAGGTCGTGAAGAAATACGAGGCCAGAGCCCAGCCTCTGCATGTAAGTGGAAGATAAAGGTGGAATTGGAAGAAGGGCAGGAAGTAGCCAGCTGGGGTTGAATGATGGGGAGTTTTGTGCGACACCAAACTTTTTCTTTAGTAGTAATCATCGTAACAATGGTCAGATAGAATCGATATGGACCGCATATGTAAAAGAACATTCTAGGCAACTCCATATATTTATTTATTTAATCTTTACAATGATCCCATGAAGTAGGGTCTATTATTTTCATCCTGTTCTTATAATTAGTAAAATGAGCCACAGAAAGAATAATATAATTTGTTTCGGGTTAGATGGCAAATAAGTAACAGAGCAGGGGTTGAACCTGGGCGATTTGGCTTGAAGGCTTATGCCCAACCATGACACTGTACTCGTGAAGGCCGTCCAGCATTGAATCTGCATGTCATGAAGACAGTTTTTGGGCAGGGTGAAAGCTGGAGTTTAGAAACCACCCTCTGGCTTGTAATTCACCAATATTTACATTAGAATGTTCATGGTTGTCATACTTGCTTTAACAGAATATACCAGAGACATGGCACTGGCTGCCAGTGAGCGCTTTGTGCTGTGTCATAACACAGCATAGAGTTAAAGAGGGAGCAGGCATGTGCAGAAAGGGACCAAACGGGAGAGGGCGCTTCACTTTACAGCAAACTATATTCCACCTCTACAAACGAAAACTCACCCACATGGCATTAATCTATTCACAAGGGGGGCCGTGACCTAAACCCTTGTCCCTGGCCCCACCTCCTTACACTGCCACACTGGAAATTACAATTCAGTACAAATTTGGGCAATGACAAACCACATCCAAACCACAGGAATCATAAATGTTGTCTGCTGTCAAGGGATCCTGTCATTTCTTCTTTCCTTGGTCACTAGGCCACAATGGCAGCTGGAGCAAGTGTGGACACCTCAGGCCTGAGTCAGATGAGAAAGGTCTTTCCTAAGTACCTACTGAGTGCCACCACGTGAATTCCACACCTGTGGCGTCTCATCCTTTCCTGGTGTTCCTGCTCCTGCTCTTACTGGCCTTCCAGTTTCCCCAGGGCACTGCCTGTCTCACCCTCTGCCTGATTCATCAGCTCCAGACTGGCGAGGCTTCTCATTCCCTGTCTGCCGCCTTTTTTCTTCTAAAAACTTATTTCTGTCTCTCTTTTGGGGTGAGGCAAGTTTATCTCTCCAACTATGAATGCCACTGTTAGCAGATCCCTGTCAGTGCCTGCTGTGGGCATCCCGTCACAACACGAATAAAATCAGCCAGGACCATGGATTGAAGTACAAAGGCCTGCAAGAGGGGGCTTCCCATATTCCAGGGAAAGCCCTGAGCATCCTCTGCCGTGGCCTTTTATTGAAGCATTATGCAACAGGTGTGGGGCCCGCACAAGAGCTATGTGCTTAATGATCACCATGTGCTCTTTCTCCCACCTTGCTGCCAATGTCCAATGTATGACACCCACTTGCTAACGAGTGACCTGATCTTAACTCATTAACACCTGCAGCTGCATGAGGGCTTGCCGTGGGCAGCCAAACTCTCCATGCCGGCTAGAGATTGTCGCCTTCCCGGCGCCTCCCTTAAGAGTCAGTGACCACTTGCACAAGCTTAGTGCACAGTCTCCTACAGACCCCCAAAGGAGGTGAGACACAGGAGACAGGGGGTGCCCCTCTTTTGTGACATCTTTTTAACGGTGCCCACTTGCCTGCTCAAAACAAGTTTCTCAGTAAAGAATCCAGTTGTGTCCCTTCTTTTTTTTACCTCAGCATGAGTTTCTTATCCTGTAGAGTGAAAGGTGACATTTATTTTTTCCTATTCTGTTTTGGAGATGTTTATTTCTGCCTTTTGAGGCAGGGTTGATAAGCTGTAGGCCAAATCCAGCCTGTTGTCTGGTTTTTTTTATTATTATTATTTATTTTTTTATTAAATCCTAGCTGTGTACAATAATGCAATCATGAGGTGCAAGGTGCTGGTTTTATATACAGTTTGAAATATTTTCATCAATCTGGTTAACATAGCCTTCATGGTATTTTTTTAGTTATTGTGTTCAGACTTTCATATTCTACATTTAGTAAGTTTCACCCGTACCCTTCTAAGATTCACCATAGGTGTGGTCCCACCAGTCACCCTCCCTCCACTGTTGTCTGTTTTTGTGTGGCCCATGAACTGTGAATGAATGTTTTTTATATTTTTAAAAGTTTTAAAAAGACTAAGAGTCATATATTGTGACAAGTGGAAATCTTGTAAGAATCTGATTTCCCTGTTCATAGATAATGTTGTTTTGGGACACAGTGTTGCCCATTTGTTTGTGTGATTTCCGTGGTTGCTTTCCTATGCTGCCAGCAGCAGTGTTGGGTTACTGTTCAAGGGAGCGTGTGGCTTACAAAGCATACAAGATTTACCCTGTGACCCCTTACAGTTCCCGACGTAAGGCCTGAACACATCTCAGTTTTCCCTCTGCAGAACACCTCTGTGGTATACACTCATGGGCTTCATGACTAGGCTCCCAGTGCTGGAAAAATCACAGAATTTATAAGATAAATTTGGGTCCAGCTAAGATTAATGGCTAAAAGTCATATTCATAACACAAATGCAAAAATTTTTCATTTCAAATATATTTATTTGTATGGAAATCTTTTACCTTTGAAGCAAAATATACATTCTCAGTTTAGGGCATGGTTTGGCATGCAGAAATTTGGGGGGGAGGGGGACAAAAAAGATCGATTCTTTTTACCTCGGAAGTGGAATGCATTTAACTATCTCTTACATGTTTAAGAGAAGGTCAAGTAAAAACTGCTTTACAGTCATAGGCTTCTAACTTCTAACTATGGTGGACAACCCTGCTCCCAGTAATGCCATTTTAAATAAGAATGCTGTGCATCTCCTTACAGATTTATCCGTGCTTTGTCCATGTACACTATTTCCATGCTATACAAAAAATAGCTAATTAAAAAGGGGGAAGATCATTTTGTTTCTTTGGATGGTGCAGGGAAGTTGAGCCATTTGCTAGTCCAAATCATTGAAATTCGTGGATTGGTTTGTGCAGACTCCGCACTAGAGCAAGCAGCGTGTTTGCCACAAAACAAATAAGAGGAGAGAACAGAAGTCAGGTCCGCGATTTTTATTCACAGTAGTAAACAGTTCTCACTGGTCTCATTGACTGGTTTTGCTTGATACAGCTTCTTCCTATTCAGTGTTGTAGAGTTGATTTTACGTCTTTCTCTTCCGTATCCAGTCAGGCATAATCTGAACCCAGCCTCCATGCTCTCCAGAGACCAGCAGCCCATGTTTGCATGGACAGCCTGCTGATTTACCGACTGAGCTGGAGAGATGACCTCTACAATCCCTGTAGAAACCCAGTGAGAAGTGAAGTGAGCTCACTGTACAAAGATTTCAGGCATTGAAAAAGCTTCCTTATTTGGTAAATGTGGTTAACTGGTCCCAGCTGGTAATGCTGGTGAACTCATTGTGAGATGTGTTGTCTCTCTAAACCAAATTCTTGTATTTTTTTTTTTTTTTATCCATTAGAATTAGAGTGTTGAATAGTGTCCAGTTTTTTTCTTGATGTTCTGTGGACTAAAATCAGAAATAGTAGAGTCCCATTTTGAATACTAATGCTCAAATATTTAAATAATATTAAATTTTTTTAAATTTTCCTCTATATCTTTTCTGGTCTCATATGATGTTCACCTTCCTTAGACTTTGGGGAATTTGGTTTTTGTTTTTGTTTTTTTCTTCTTCTTCGCAGTTTTTGGCCAGGGCTGGGTTTGAGCCCCCCAACTCTGGCATATGGGGCCGGTGCCCTACTCCTTTGAGCCACAGGCACTGCTGGAATTTGGTTTTAATTTATGCCCTGAAGAACATGTGCATTTGGAGCTTTACTGTTCTTCCTTATCTGTGCAAATTTACTCTGTATGTTAGACTTTTAGGCCAGAGTAAATTTTTTTTAATTACCAAGTAGCATTTCATGTGTGAAAATGAAAAAGACGGTAGCATCTCATGGCTTCCCTTTAAAATTCCTACCTCAGGTTTGGCTGTGTCCTGAGTCTGGCTTTTCAGAGATTTGTTTTAGAGGAGAAAGTAGGCTTTTTGCAGTCAAATAGACTTTGGTTTGAATCCTGCCTGCGCCATGTGTGAGCTTAGACTTCAGCACAGCTCCATAGCTGTCATGGCAGGCGAAGGGGACACCTGTCCTCCCCAAGTGTCATGAGGGATAACGTCCATGTATAAAAATGCCTGGTACAAAACTGGTAATGAATGTGGATTTCCCATTCCTTCTCTCAAGCAGTGGACTAATTCCAGTGTTCCACCCACGCACAACCGCCTCCATTGGGGTTATACCGTATATACTCGAATATAAGCCAAGTTTTTTCGGCACACAATTTGTGCCGAAAAACCCGAACTCGGCACAAATTTTGCGCCGAAAAAACTCGGCTTATACTCGAGTATATACGGCATTTATTTGCTTGGCTGGTCTTCTCTGCCCCTGCCATCTGTTCTCCATGCAGAAGCAGGAGGGACAGGGCCCCCTGCGTCCTCACCATTCAAAACATGACCCAGGAACTAATGCTTAGAGATTCCCTGGCAATTATTTCCTCCCAGGGACCTGCTTTAAAAATCTAATTTCATTCGTTTGTGGGTGAGAGAAAGGAAAGCAGTTTCATAAAGTACCTCCTCTCTGACCTAAATTGAAACATGACATTCTTCCATTTGAGGTCATAAAAGTAGCTCTGATCCCAATGGGCATGAGAGACTGGGAAATGAGTCGAGGGAAGAGGAGGCAGGAGGAGGGAATTGGTGGCAAGAGCAGCCCCCCCCCCATCAGATTATGGAAAATGAGTGGAGAGAGGAGGAGGCAGGAGGAGGCAGCTGCAGCAAGAGCAGCCCCCCCCCCCATCATATTATGCTTTCATTTCATTTTGCCCACGTCCTACTTAACGTCCTGTCCCTGCCCATTATATCCCTGCTCCTGTCGTCCAGTGGAAGCTGCCTCCATGGAGAAAGAAATAAACCTGTTGTTTGTAGCGTCGCTTTTTTAAAAAGTAACATTTTCATGGAAAGAAGATATGCACACGTATTTCAGTGAGGTTTACGCTAGCATGCATGGTCTTTTAATAAAAAATTGATAATGCCTTCAAAAAAATCTGATTCAGGGCCAGCAGCACCACTTAGGAGCTTGTTAGATGTGCAGCATCTTTCCACCACCAACACCCCTCACCCCATTTTCAAATCTGTGTCTATAATTTAACAAGACCTCAGTTGATTCAAGTGCAAATGACATTTGAGAAGCCCTTGCTCTGGGTCACATTTTTTTGGATCCACAGCTCTGGGTTTGGAAGTAGAGAGGACAGAGCTGTTAGACTGTCTTCATTCTTTAGTATGTGTGCATTGTTACAGTGTATAGTGGATGCCTTTGGATTCTATAAATGATTTGTTTGCTGTCAGAAAAAAAAAAAAAAAAAACAGGAAAAAAAAAAAAAAAAGACTGTCTTCATTCTGTGTTTCACTGTCAGTCAATTCCATGCACATGTGAACCTCTCCACCTGGGTTCTAATCACAAAACCATTCAGGAAAGAACATTCTTTCTCTCTTTATTTTTGTGGTTTTGTTTGTATTTTTGTCTATTGGGTAAATAGAGTACGTATTCACTAGTGTTGCTGTAAATTTCTTCCTGGGGCAGAAAACAGCAGAATTTGATGTCAGGGGACCCCAGTTTCCCTAGGCCTGGACAATTTCATGAAGAGAACACCCTGACCTTTTGCCCTGAGCTGGAGGGACAGCATTCATTCCTTTGTCGATAAGGCTCATTAACGTTGAAAAACGTGTTCCCATCTGCCAAGTCCTGGGCAAGTGTAATTCTCGAGACCTAATACCCCTAGATGAAGGGGGAATTCGTTCCCATCTCTCTCACTCAATCATTTTTTGCATCATCTGCTTTTCCAGTTTCACCGGCCTCCGTGACCTCGGGGTAACTTCTCCTACCCTTCCCCACTTCCTTTCTCAGCCTGGGCTCTCGCCACCCCTGGGCCTTCGTCTCTCTCAGCACACAGCCTCCATCTGACTTATAATTTTTCTTTTCACATGCCCCTCTTCATCCCGCCACTGAGCCTCTGGAGGACAGATTCTTTTATTCATGTTGCTTCCCAGCTGTGCTGTGCGTCCCGTCTGTTGTCTCAGCAATAATAAAATTCTAAAAACTGAGGGGCTCGAGGACCTGATTTGGGGAAACTAGATAGAGAAGATTGGAAATGAAAAACATTGAGAAAGACCAGACAAGAGGAAGATTTAGTGTTTGGGGTCTACTAGGATGGCGATAGGGCTCTACGTGGGTCTGTGTGGGTGTTGGAATGTCCCCAGAGATGAGTGTGGTCCTCGGACTGCAGTATATATTTAGAAGATGATATCTTCTAAATACGTTACGTCTTCATAATACTGAACAACTTGATGCTAGTAACTTAACACTTGGGCAACAGTTTGTGTGTGGCGTTCATTCCTGAAATACATTTTATGAGCAGTGCTACCTTAGCATAATTCAAGTGACATCTCACTGGGCATTTGTTATTGGAATTTCTCTCTTCGGAAGGTCCTGGGTCTTGGGGATTCGAAGGATGAAACCAGAGACTACAGATCAGTGGTGAGGTAGGGTTTTATTAGAAAGGAATACAGAAGAAGTAAAAAGCACCAGAGCCTCTGGCGGGGGGAAGACCAAGTGGGGAGTCTGTATGTGGGCCC
>CAUYPK010115825.1:0-48867 GCA_963574355.1 Loris lydekkerianus | reverse complement strand
CCGCGCGGCCCGCGGGGCCGGCCGCGCCGGCCCCCGGCCCCCCCCCCCCCCCCCCCCCCCCCCGCAGAACCTCAAGTGTAGGGAGGTCGTCATTAAATGGAAGGATTAGCCTTGATCAAATATCAGCTCAACTATTTGGAGCCTCATCTCTGGGAGTGTTCTCGAAAGAGAAATATACAAAACATCTCTGCCTGTCTCACGCAACTATTCTCACAGCCCCTCCCCTCAGATATATCAGGGGTCGCCTCCAGGCTCCCAGAGTCTTGTGAGTTTCTCTTTCTTATAGCACCTGCTATTTTTAATTAAATTGTCCATTTACACATCTGTTTGGCCCCTTAGGTCACCCAGGCCATGAGCTCCAGAGGGCAGGAATGGTGTGTGATTCACCTCCTGACCCCTCTGTTGGGTGCATTGCCTTGCACGAAGTAAGCACTTATATTTTCTGAATAAATGCATGAGTGCCTGCCAGAACATATTTAGGTTGTCATACAAGATATCATTCCAACTGCACAGTGACCTGGAAAGTTCCATTCCATGGTCTAACTTCTAGGCCGGTTGGATTTCAAGGGTGGGAAGAAAATAATGAAGATGGCTACTGAAGTATACAGGAAAATCGTTCACTCTCGAGAGCAGAAGTCAGGTTTCTACTGACTCACCCATTGGACGGTGAGTCTTATTAGTGGTGACAACTTAATACTAACACATATTCGTTCACTGATTCATTCATTTATTTTCATTGGAAATGGTGATAGGCCATGTAAATGCCTACCAGACCAGGCAAGTGAAAGAGAATAGGGAGTGGTGGGGATTGTGGCTAAAATAAAGCACATTCCTGGTCTGGGGCGAGCCACAGCCAATCATTGCCATGTGATTTTGTGAGCCCAAGATCATCCAATCTTCCAGTGTTTCAAAAGAAGCCAGAAATCTAACTTATCACTTGAAATATTCTTACCTGTCAGAGCTCAGTAACTACCTTAATTTACATTGCACTAGCTAAATAGAGTCTACAGATGCATTATAGTCATAGAGAAAAAAATTTGAATCGCGACCTGTCTTACACTGTGTTCTTCAAACCAGGAGTTCAGTGGGGCCAGGCATTGTATCTGTATCATTCTGTCTCTTCAGTGCTACCTATGTGCTGGCATGTAATAGCTGCTCCATAAACACGCATGGACTGAATAAGTGGATGCTTTCTATGAATTAGGCATTGTGCTGGGCACTGGGGTTCCTGACATGTGCCCAGTCTGGGAAAGAGGTGTGGAGGTGAAAACCAAACCATGTTAGAAAAGATTCTGATACTGTAATAGAGAGATAGAGGTTTGTGCAGGTTACAGAAAAGAGTTCCAAGTTCAGAGGAATTCATGCCATCGGGGGCAGATCTGGGTCTTGAGGGAATTCTTGAGATTCAACCTGCAAAATAAGATGCTTCAAACCATATGTTATTTATTACCTTATGGTTTCTGTGGGTCAGGAATCTGGGCACACCTTAATCGGGTCCTCTGGTGTGGGAGCTCTCCCTGGTGATGGGTCTCTTCTGAAGGTTTGACAGGGGAAGGACCCACTTCCATACTCACTTGGTTGCTTTCAGGATCCAGTTCCTTACCAGCTGTTGGCTAGAAGCCACCCTCAGTTCCTTGTCCTTTCCATAAGGCAGTTTACAGAGTCCAAAACAATTATTTCACTGAAGACAGTAAGAGAGAATCTGCTAGAAAGACAGAAGTTACAGTTCTATGTAACATGACAGAAAAGGGCATATCATCCCCTTTGCCATATTCTGTTAGCTAGAAGCAAGTCACAGGTCCCACCCACACTCAGAAAGAGTGAGTTCCAGGAGGCAGGGGTTATTAAGAGTGTCTTAGAGCAGAAGTCCCCGGCCCTTTTTGGCACCAGGAACAAGTTTCATGGGAGACAATTTTTCTATGAACTGGGTGGGGGGTACAGAAGGATTCAAAAACATTACATCTCCACCTCAGACCATCAGGTTTATATTCTCATGAGGAGCATGCAACCTAGATCCCTTGCGTGCACAGTTTACAGGAGGATCAGCGCTCCTGTGAAAAGCTAACACCACTGCTGATCTAACAGGAGGCAAACCTCAGGTGGTGATGCAAGTGATGAGGAATGGTTGTAAACACAGACGAGGCTTCACTCCTCTCCTGCTATGCAGCCCTGAGGGTTGGGGACTGCAGCTTTAGAGTATGGCTACCATATTCCCTATAGATGAATAGAAAAAGGATGTTCCAGGCAGAGGGAACAGCATCAACAAAAGCACCAAAGGGTAAAATAGTGTCATCCATCTGGCAAAATGCAACTAGTTCAATGTGAGTTAAGGATTGGTCAAAAAGGGAGGCAGGAGATGAAACAAAGGCTTAAGAGCCAAATCTAGAGAAAGTGTGTACCTCAAGGTACATCAGAATCATCAGGCAAGATATCAGCCACCCACCTGCTCCATGTCCTATATCAAGGATCTGCAGGGTTGAGATGCTGAGAAGCTGGGAAAGTACACTGGTAAGTTTGCAAAACTCCCTCAGATGTTACAGGAATATGCTGATGCAGTATGCCATTCAAAAGTTTTACTAAACAAGTTGTGGACAAAAGCTCATTCTTTTGTCCCAGTAGTTCTCTGAACTACTGATGGCAGGTGCCAGATGTGACATTTGAAGGCATGGGTCTTTTTTTTTTTTTCCTTGAGACAGAGTCTCACTCTATTGCCCTCAGTAGAATGCCACAGTGTCATAGCTCCCAGCAACCTCAAACTCTTGTGCTCAAGTGATCCTCTTGCCTCAGCCTCCCCAGTAGCTGGGACTACAGGCGCCCACCACAACACCTGGCTACTTTTAGAGATGGGGTCTCACTCTTGCTCAGGCTGGTCTTGAACTCCTCTACTCAAGCAATCCAGCCACCTCATTGTCCCAGAGGGCTAGAATTTCAGGTGTGAGCCATTGCACCCGTCCAGCCTGGGTCTTCTTAAGCCAAACCAAGGTCCAGAAGAAAAAGATCAACTGATTTAGGATCCAATGTAGAGAAAGTGGAACCCCTGCACACTGTTGGTAGGAATGTAAAATGCTGTGGCCGTTGTGAAAAACAATGCAGCAATTCCTCAAAAAATTAAAAATAGAATTACTATATAATCTAACCATTTATCTCCTGGGTGTATACACAAAAGAACTGAAATAAGGGTCTCAACAAGATAAGTGTACACCCATGCTCATAGCAGCCTTATTCACAGTAGCCAAAAGGTAAATCAACCCATGTGTCCATCAGTGGCTGAATGGAAACACAATATGTGGCGTATGCCTACAATGGAATAGGTTCAGCCTTTACAAAGAAGGAAGTGCAGGCACATGTTATGACATGGATTAGGCTTACAAACATTATGCTAAGTGAAGTAAGCCAGTCGCAAAAAGACAAATACTATATGATTCCCTTATATTTGGTTTCTGGAATAGTAAATTTACAGAGACGGAAAGCAGAATGGTGGATGACAGAGACTGAGGGGATGGTCAAATGGGAAGTTGCTTAACACAGTGTTTCAAGTTTGCAAGATGAAAAGAATTCTGGAGATTGTACGTTGTAAATGCACATAACACTGTTGAACAGTACACCTGAAATAGTTCAGATGGGAAATTTTTTATTATGTAGATTTTACTAAAATTTAAAAAAAAAATTTTTTTGTTTGAGCCAGAGTTTCATTTTGTTGCCCTCCAGTAGAGTACCCTGGTGTCACAGCTCACAGCAACCTCAATTCTTGGGCTCAAGCGATTCTCTTGCCTCAGCCTCCAGAGTAGCTGGGACTACAGGTACCTGCCACAACGCCTGGCCATTTTTCGAGATGGGGTCTAAGCCTTGTTAAGGCTGGTCTGTAACTCATGAGCTCAAGCAATCTTCCTGCCTCAGCCTCCCTGAGTGCTAGGATTACAGGTGTGAGCCACTGTGCCCAGCTAAAAAAAATTTTTAATAAAAAATTTTATTTTAGTATTTGTAGTACTGTATGGAAAGAAGTGTTGGCTGGTTGCCCCTTCCATATGAGTACTAAAAAAGAACTAGATTACGTTCAGGGACTGGAAGGGGTTTACCTGGTAGGTTCAACTCTCCGGCAAATCTTAGGCTACCAGGAACTTTGTGCCTGCAGTTGAGAAAGGTAGCCACCAGATGGCAGTGTGGGCTCAATACTTGGAGGCATTTGTTGCAATGTTACTGTGTCCCAAAATCTGATCTTCTAGCTTACCTTAAAGTCTCATCTCCAGTGAGGGAAGCAAACATTCAATAATTCAGCACTAACCAGTGTGGGAAGTGCTGGTGTGGAGGAAAAACTTAAAAGGCTGGTAACTCAGTTGGTGGTAGGAGGCACCAAGTTAGGCCGCGTGGAGGAGGAGAAATAAGGACTGCCCTGGCAGTTTAGGTATAAGGTGAGATACAGCAAGAATATTTCATAATTAAACCATCCATCATTTGCTGATCATCTATAACATGCCAAGAACATCCTAAGTATTTTCTTACTTATTTTATTCAGTCATTCAAATCCCTGTGAGAGAAGTCCTACTATCATTCCCATTTTGCTGATGAGGAAACTGATGATCAGAGAGGTTATGCCACTTGCTGGCAGTCACTCAGCTAATAAGCAGCAGAACCCACATTTTAACCCAGATTCCAGAGCCCAGTTCATTCTACCATGACCACGTGTCATCTGCACCTAAATGTGGCAGAGGGAAAGGTGAGTTTGAGGAATAGCCAGAACTCAATGCTGGTGGGCTTGTAGAGAGACGATACTGGAAAGGCTGGCCACATTGTATCAGTCAGGCCACATATGAGTAGGACCCCACAGAGATTGGCATCGTCTCATCAGAGCTCCTTTTGGCTTGCATTTCAGCGGAGGAGTCCCTAGCATGTGACAATCCAGGATTGCCTGAAAATGGATATCAAATCCTATACAAGCGACTCTACCTGCCAGGAGAGTCTCTCACCTTCATGTGCTATGAAGGCTTCGAGCTAATGGGTGAAGTAACCATTCGATGCATCCTAGGACAACCATCCCACTGGAACGGCCCACTGCCTGTTTGTAAAGGTAAAGAAGTCTTCTCTGCACATGGGGGCCAAGGGGCCAGAGATGTCAGGACTGGTTCCCAGGGTTTCCAAACTTGCTTTAAAAAGCTGGGCTACTGTACTTCATTAGATCTAAGATGCCACCATGACTTCATGCACTACTGAGAAAAAAAAAAAGTACTGCCAATTAAACTATGACACCATATCTTCTCCTCGTTATAGCATTTCCATTTTTACCTCAAAGGAGCTTTTTCAAGCTCAGATCTATGTTTTGTCACACTTTTGAAAACGTTAAAATGAAAATATAAACAAAATAAATCTTCCCCACCTTCAGAGTCTCGCGTTTTGAAATCATTTTTGACTCAAAGACTTCAGAGTCCTCCCCCCCCCCCCCAACCCCCCATTCAATATGACCCTATTTCCTAAGGCAGAATTCCTCAGGAAGGTCTTTTTTTTTTTTTTTTTTTTTTTTAAGTAAAGTCTTTGATAATAAGGGTTTGCAATTATGTGGAAGCAGGGCTTGGGACAGGGTAAGGCAAGATGGGTGGGGAGGCAAAAAATGTAGAGACCCTGAGTCCTGTGATGTACAGTCCTCCTCGAGAAACACTTGCCTCCTTACATTTTGTGATCTACACGTCTGTTTGTCTCGCCCAAGTATTGGCCCTGAGAGCCAGCCTGCTCTGACATCCGCTTTGAGAACGTGGCTTAAATATTTCCCACCTTCTGCACCCCCTCCCCGCAACCACTTGATTCCCGTAGGTTCCAAGCACTCCCCTAGTGCTTGCAAGATGTCTCAAAGCGCTCACACTCGTTCTGCGAACGCGCGCGGGGCCTTGCGCTCCACATTTGCCCACACAGGGACTCGTGAGCGCCTCCTAGTGGCAGCGATTACAACACACTGTTGATTTAAGACAGACCCCCACCCCCCACGCCCGCACCGCCCAATCGGGAAGATAGAAAAATGGGGAAATTGCACCTGAGAATCCATGAAAAAAATACTTACCATTGAAATGAAGTTGTGACCTCACAAGTGAAATTTGTAATCTGTTTATCTGGGCTTTTGCAGCGTACAGTCAGTGATAATATCCTAAATATGTTCAATGTTTTAGGCCAGTGGATCTTAACCTTGTGTGGTGTGAATACACCCTGGAGAATAGGCAAAAAGCTCTGAATTCACTTTCAGGGGGTGCAGAAACATGAAGTTTCACATTTCTGCTTGAGGATCTCTAACTTCTGTGGATCCCCAAATGCCTTATTCATGAACCCCAGCTTTAAGACTTAAAAATACTTTTTCAGCTGGCTTTTCCATTCCTAGATATATGTCCAAAAGAAATGAAAACTGGTATTCAGACAAACACGTGTACATTAACGTTTAGGGCAGCATTATTCATAACAGACGGAAACAGCTTAAATGACCATCAGTTGTTGAACAAATAAGCAAAAATTTGGCATACTCATGCAACATAAAAAAGAAATAGAGTACTAATATATACTACAACTTGGATGAATTGCAAAAGCTTCATGCTAAGTGAATAAAGCTGGACACAAGAGATCAGATATCAATTTCTGTGAAATATCATATCCAGAGCAGGTAGACCCACAGAGACTGCAAACTAGTGGCCGCCCAGGGCTTACAGGTAGGAGTGGGAAGTAACCACTTAATGAATACAGAGGATTACAAAAAAGTCAGGCCATAATGTCCTCTGTATTTTGCTTTTTCTCTGCTTGGCAGAGTCATTTAAAAAAATAAGTTTTTCAAAAACATGGCTCCATCTTTTTTTTCTTTTAACCACTACCCACCAGCTCACACTATGCATGTTTCTCAATGTATCAGTCTTTTTTTATCTGTTGATAAGGCTCCCAATTCTCTTCTGGGGTTTTTGTTTGTTTTGTTTTGCCAAAGACATCCTTGTACATGAATCTTGGGTTCTGGCAGTTTCCATCCTGTAGAACCTATTTCTTAAAGCAAGCCTGATGGTGTGGCAAAGACCTGAGAATTCCAGGCTGTTGTGGATGGTGCCAGACTGTTTTCCAGAATTAGAGTGATCCACACACCCCCAATGGTGTGTGATAATGTCCATTTCTCTGCATCCTCACCAGCACTGGAGGTTATTATTTTTGAAGTTGTCAATCTGATAGGAAAATGCAAGTGCCATCAGAAAATACACAAATAACCAAACAA
The DNA here is from genome assembly GCA_963574355.1 of Loris lydekkerianus. Taxonomy (NCBI): domain Eukaryota; kingdom Metazoa; phylum Chordata; class Mammalia; order Primates; family Lorisidae; genus Loris; species Loris lydekkerianus. The sequence goes on along the minus strand of CAUYPK010115825.1, from coordinate 41,642 downwards.
CAGAAAAAAGTTTTAAATACTTAGTTTTGCAGACTGTCCCTAAAACCTCTATTTGCCATCCTGTGGCAAACCTCTATTACTATCCCTTGAATCCCCACCAGGTGATCACGGCCCTTTACCTTCACCCACAATTATGACATAATTCCCAGTGTCTTGGGAGACCCCTATACCTTGATCGCATATCCATTTCTACTTCAGAGGTCCTTCTCTTCCACCACCAACTCTGTAAGGAAATGATGTGGGGTCTGTGACTTTATGATCTGGATTGCAGAAGTGATTCCCTGCCAATCTGAGACCTCCCGACTAGGACTCAGGGGCCCTGGACTCCATCCTAGGTCAGCTGTGGACCATTTGTGTCACCATGGGGGAGCCACTCTTCCTCTCTGACTTTAGTTTCCCTTTGTATGAAATAACTGAGTGAGCCCAGATCAGTGTTTCTCAAGAAGAGTCAGTGGACTGGCCTGATGTATCAGAATTACCTGGGGGTCTGGGGACACCTATAGGAGTTCACCTCCAAAAATGCTACCATCTTGACAGGTCCCAGAAAGGGCTCAGAAATCTTCATGTTAACATGTTCTCCATGGGGTCATGGACTTGGGTCTCCAAGAGATGTAAGATCCAATGCCTCCTCATTCTAAGATACTGTGGACATTCACGGGCTCCCAACTACTCAACCACAGTCAAACTCATGCCTTGGGTGGGTAGCATCTGCCTCAATCTTGCCGTGTTCTTGATGCCAAAGCCCCAGCAATGCCTGTACTTAACTGTCAGCTTTTCAACTGGCTTTACTGTCATCACATGATGATGACAAGGACATAAATCAGAGAGTAACATTAAGCAAGTCACTAATTAGGAAGTCTTGGAAATTCTGGAAGAAATGCTCCTTCTTGTTGGTATATTTTTATGCTCAGTGACTGTGATGACTTTGATTCCAAAACATGGGCTGCCAGTCCCCAGCATTTTGAACCTGCAGAGAAGTTTTATAAAAATTATAAATGAGTGAAAATAGTTTTATGTGAAATACAGAGATCCTAGTCAAATAAATGTAAAATAAAAATGAGATTAGAAAGATTTACATAAATATAGGAGATATCAAAACAGTGTGTGCACAATTTAAGCAACATTGTTGTAAGTAAAATCGATGATTCGCAGGTAAAATTGATGTACATATGTAACAAGTCTAGGTACACTTGACCAGTAATGGTACCTTCAATTCAAAACTTGGAAAAGTAACACACACAAAAAAATCACTTAAAATACGTATACATTTTTTGGCATCCTCTATATATACCTCAAAGTAGGAAAATAGTTTGACTTCCATCTGGATTTAGTAAAGATCTAGAGCCTTGTGGTTCATCGGGGCTTTGTCCCACATGAAAACCATGAAACAACCCTAACCACAAATGTGTAGTTAAAAGCAGAGGAGAGAGAATGTTGACAAGTCCCAATTTAAATCCTGCCTCCACCACTCAGAGGCTATGTGATGACAGAGAAGTTGCTTCACTTCTCTGTACCTCTGCTCTTCTATAAAATGGGATGATAACGGTAGCACACTAACGAGCTCACTGTGAAGGTTACAAGAGCGAGTGTATACAGAACAATACAGGACAGGTGGTGAGTGTTCAGGAGCTACCTGCTATCACCATTTTTGCTCATGTCTTGTGCATCTTATTTTCTCTTGGCAACTTAAGAAGTGAATATGCCCCAACGTTTCACTGACCCTAGTAGCTCAAGACAAGTAAAAACACAGCAGTAACTTCAGCAAAGTGTGGCATGGGCTTTTGCATCTAAATTCTGGGTGGAGGGGGCTTCATTTCATGCAAACAGAGTAAGTTCACTTTACATTGACCAGTGCTTCCTGATTTCTCTTTCAGTTAATCAAGACAGTTTTGAACATGCTTTAGAAGGTGAGTTTCAGAATAATAAAAAATTCAATAAATCAATCTAATCATAGAAAACAAGGACAGGCCCTTGAATATCTTCATCCAGGAGCTTAAACATAATAAATAATACATTTTGCCTGGACACTGTCAAAGATTATTTCAAAACAAATAATATCATAAGAAGAAAAAAAATAATAATGGGACTTGCAGGTTAGGGTCCTAGCTATAACCTGTAAGGGACGTGGTACCAGTTCTATACATGACAATAACACCGAGGTGAGAAAAGCTGAGAGTCCACAGGAAAGAGAAAGTGTGAGGGAGATATACCACTGTTGGAAAACTTTTCGTGATGCTGTTGGGGGGAGCTGGGTCCAGGGACATCTCACCTCCCATGCTGAACATCTCCTGGTTTCTGGTGGGAGAAGTTTGCCCCGGGTGCGTTCTATGGTCCATATTCCCCTGGGTCTTTTTTCTTCTCCAAGACACCAGTCCCTTCCCCCTTCTTCTCCTTGTTTCTGTTCTCCTTTTCCTGGGAATTCCCAAGTCAGCTTTACTAATGTGGACCAAATCTTCAAAACTCTCCAGGATTGTATTTTTGTTCTGTTTTCATTCTGTGGTTCTTTCCCAAAGCATTCTGTATTCCTTGTCACCTCTGTTAAATTTGGTATAAAACCATTCACCCAACCTGAGAGATCGGAAAAAGACTGTCATCTACGGTTTCATTTTTTTAATGTTGTAACCCATTAAGGAGTTTGTATAATTGTTTCTGGAGCCATCTTTAGCTTTCTGACAGTAACGAGTTCACTCGGAAACCAGGGGCTATGTGGATTACATTTCATCAGTTGCTTTTGCTGGCAACAGACAATGTTTCCATCCACGTAGGTAGAGCCAAGGCCCTTGTATAAGGAAAGGGAGGAACATGTATCCGTCACTCCACTTGGAAAATAGAGGGCATTTCATGTTAATCTCCATTCAAAGCATCCTTTTTCTGTCTTTTGCCAACCAATGAACTATTAGAATGTCTCAGAGGGCTGCCGTTGCTCAGAGATTATGAGCACCATCGTACCGTTTTGTGCTCAGGCATTTATTGCGGGTGCTAGGATTGATTTTTCAGACCTCATAAAGTGGCAGTTAATGGATTATAGATTGGTGTACAGCTAAGCTCTATTAGATGGGACCATGGAGAATGGCAGAGGAAACCCGGAGGCCAAGTTCCTAGAAGAAATGTGGGGTTCCACCCTTCAAGCTGTGCTGGGCAAAACACCCCCACTCCCCACAAACATCAGGAGGTAGCAGGAGCCTCCAAGGTCAGCCCAAGAATGTGAAGCAGTGGCCTCTGAGAATCAAAACTGGTTCTACACAGTTGGGTGTCACTGGGGTATGCAGACGTGACAGGTGTCCCAGCTGCTGGGTGTCACTGGGGTATGCAGACGTGACAGGTGTCCCAGCTGCTGTTCCGGCTGCGCACAGCCTGCTCCTGGAGAGTGTGACTCGGTAGTTCTGGGAGGCGTCCACCAGTCTGGGTGCAAGAGCTCCGCCTCTCCAGGTGAGCAGCCAGGGGTGGGAAACCCTGCTTAGAGACCTGGCGTCTGGCCCCCAGCACCACCCACCTCACGGACATAGGGGCAATCTGCCCCTGCCCACCACTCCTGAGTCTCAGGTCCAGACCCCTTCCTCTTTCCCCTCTCCACTCCATGAAACATCCAATAAATGTGACTTCTCAGCTACTGCATTTGGGGTTTTTGCCAAGTCTTCTTTTGAATTGGATTTTAACCATATTTCAACTATGGTTCCCCCAGAAATGAGCATGGCATGATTGGGATTCAACAGTATTAATTCTCCTCTGCCCCTGTGGCCAGCCCACCCAAGGATGAATCTGGGCACCATTGCAAAGAACCAGCACTCTTTCCTCCTCTAGAGGTGGTTCTCAAAAGTCTAAGGTTCTGTGACGCCAGCTCTTTGAGTGGTGCAGAACTGGGAAGGTGGGTGCTCACCTGGGAGCCAGGGCCCTGTGTGAGAAATGAGGATCTCATTGGCTCCTGTGTTCAGTAGCAGAAGCGGCAGCGGAGACGTCGCTGGAAGGTGGAAACATGGCCCTGGCTATCTTCATCCCAGTCCTCATCATCTCCTTACTCCTGGGAGGAGCCTACATTTACATCACAAGGTAGGGGGCTGAGGGGGCTGCCAAGCACTTGGCACATGGGGGACTGGCCAGTTCACCCTGAGATTGAGGATCTCCACCTGCAGCTTGGGGACAGCAGCATGGGTGTGATTGTAGAGATGGTGAGATTCAACTCCACTGTATGAGATAAATATTTACACTGGACACCTACCAGGCCTCCGTGAGTGCACAGCAGCAAGTAAGACAGACTTCAAGGAGCTTCATGGTTCAGAAAGGACATAGACATTGCACATCGCTGGGCACAACGGCTTATCCACTCCTTCATTCAAGCATTTATTCAACAAATACATACTGACTTGCTTAATGTGCCCCAGACATTGTCCGAGATATTGAGGATCGTATAACTTGCATTTGATAAAAAAAAGAAGATATTAAATTATAACTAGGATAGTCACTAATTCATTCAAATCCACAATTATTTATTGCCTACTATGTGCCAGGAAGTTTTCTGGACTCTAAAAACATTGTTTGAGAACAAAATGGAAGAAAAACTTTGTCTGCGGAGGGCTCAGGTTCTAATGGGAGAAGACAGAAAATAGGCAACGTATATAGGAACAGCATATAGTATATTAGGATGTGATAGATGCAGCAAGAGAGAGAAAGCTGGGGAGGGAGGAAAGGGGGTTCTGGAACAGAAGTGGTGATTACATTTTAAATGAGGTGAGTAGAGGAAGCCCCATTGGGAAATGACATTTGAGCAAGGACTCGAATGTGATTAGTAACCCATACAGATATGTGGGAGAGGAAGGTTTCAGGCAGAGAAACAGCAGGTGCGAAGGTCCTAAGGCAGGCGTGTGCCTAATCTAAGTTTCTCCTGACCTCACAGGGCTCACAGTTTAGTAGAGCAAGAGGATAGTAAGTACAAAAATAAATGATAACACACCAAGATAAACCCGGTGGAGAAAAGAGGTAGGCTGCAGTGTGTAACAGAGGAACTACCTTAAATAGGTGCTCTCTGGTTTCTCTTCAGAGCAAATAAATCTTTCACCTTTTAAAATAGGTGGTCACAGTGGGCCGCTCGAAGGTGACATGGCATATAGAAGGTGCTCAATAAATGCTCATTATTGCTGTTGTTACCCTTTAATAAGAGGGACTTGGATTACCTTACAGGTGAAAACAAATTAAGCTCCACCCCTTCCCCAGTAAGGGGAGGTCACAGGCTTTTGTTGTCGCAGCCTGGGTGGCAGGTGGAGAACGATTATGATTTCTGTTTGCACCTCACTAGGATTCTCGCCTGCCAGAGGCTTTTTGCACACATGCTCGTGGTCACTCATGGAGGTGCTGCTGCTTGGGAAGTGGCACTGACTCTTCGTGTTCTGATACCACAGTAACGCGTCTCGCAGTCTGGAAGTAACTTCTCTCTCCCTCTGTCTCTCCCCCAGATGTCGCTATTACTCCAGCCTCCGCCTGCCCCTGATGTACTCCCACCCCTACAGCCAGATCACTGTCGAAACCGAGTTTGATAACCCCATTTACGAGACAGGGGTGAGTTCCTTCCTCTTTGCTCTGAATGCACACCCTCATGATGAAATCAAAGGTTCCATTTCCTTTTGCTGACAAGAGGCAAACCCAGTGGTCCTGTCCCATCCTCACTAAGACCCCTACAACGACAGCTGGTGGGAAAACCCAGCTGTCTTTGAAAGGAGTCAGAGCTGATGATGGGCCTGTGTGGCTCTCCATCTCAGCAGAACACCCACAGAAAGAAGGGTCTGCACCCAGAGAGGGGCCACGATGGGTCAGCCAGTGCCCAGGGGTGCAGCACTCCCACACATCCTGCTACGACATTAGACATGTAGTAAGGACATGTGTGCCACATGCCTGCACCTTTGAGTGGCAGGCCCTGAGTCAGGTACTGGAGACACAGTCATCAGTCAAATAGACATCGATCCTGCTAGCAATGAGCTTACAGTCTCACAAAGGAGAAAGATATCAATGAATCAACTACTGATAATAATAATATGCACCATGTGCTGAGTGCTTTAAATGCATCATCTCCTTGAATCTTTGAATCAATCTCCTTGCAGCTCTTCGCAATAGGTTCCAACTGTATCTCTGTTTAATTCTTGGGGTCATTGAGGTCCAGAGATAGGAAAAGATGATTTGGCCAAGGTTGCACATGTCCAGAATGCACAGTGGCACCAGGATGCAACCCAAACTGATGCTCTCCATCATGTTATCCTGCCCCACCTTGAACCTCAAACAATCAAATGTGCCAATAAATATTTGGGTTTTTATAAATCATGATTTTTTAGGACTGTGAAAAAAATGGACAGCTTTCTCTGAGGGCATATTTTGGGGGACACTGGGAGAGTGTTGGAGAAGACATTGTTGAGAAAGTGATGGTAAAGCTGAGACATAGGAGGTGGGCTGAGAGAGAGCACACGCTAACGCCCACAGGCACATGTGAGAAACCCAAAGGCTGAACATGCCTTTTCAAAACCACAGACCTTCAAATTCACTATGTGGATCATTATGAAAGTTTTGAGATACATAAAAATCAGGAAATGTGAAATCCGCAGAGATAGAAACAAATGGAGCCCTCCCAGCAACACCAAGATAAGCAAGTTGATAAGCATTCACCTGCATGCATGAATCTGAAAGGACGCAGTTGACTGTGTTTCTTGGAAGTGAAATAATGGACCATAACACAGTCTGTCTCAAAACTTCTGTAGTGACCTACATTTAATGATGTGTAATCATCTCCCAATATTTGGGGGAAATAACCTTGAAATATCCTTGTCCCTGATACCTTCCCCTCACCCCACCTCCTCTGATCTCCCCTATTCGTTATCTATTATCTATATTAATATCTAGTAATATCATTACTGACAATATTATTACAAATTGAGGGGTCTAGGCTCAGCACCCGTAGCACAGTGGTTACAGCACCTGCCACATACACCAAGGTTGGTGGGTTCGAACCCAGCCCGGGCCAGCTAAAACAACAGTGGCAACTGCAATAAAGAAAAACAAATAGCTGGGTGTTGTGGCGGGCGCCTGCGGTCCCAGCTACTTGGGAGGCTGAGGCAAGAGACTCGCTTGAGCCCAAGAGTTTAAGGTTGCTGTGAGCTGTAACGCCATGGCACGCTGGCAACATAGTGAGACTCTGTCTCCAAAAAATAAAAAATAAAAATTGAGGGGGCTAAAACAACACACATTTATGATCTCATAATTTCTAGAGAGTTCTAGAATTTAGGTGAGTTCTCTGCATCAGGGTTCACAGGTTACATCAAAGCATCAGCTTGAGCTATGGTCTCATCTGAGGCTGGAGCAGGGAAGGATTCACTCCCAAGTTCGTGCACTTGCTGATGGTTAGAAGAGTTCTTACAAGTTCATGCAGTTCTTTGCAGGTGGTTAGAAGAAGGGTTTCGGTTTCTTGCCAGCTGTCATCTAGGGCCAGCTTCAGTTCCTTTCCATGTGGGCCTCTCTCGACAGCACGTCACAGCATGGTAGTTTGCTTCTTCAAAGCAAGACGGAGAGACAAAAAAGAAAGGAAGAGATAGACACACCTTACAAGACACGTCAGAATCCTGTGTCACATACACAGAAGTGACATCCTAGCACCTTGGTATTCTATTGGTTGGAATCAAGTCACAGGTCCTGCACACCCTTAAGTGGAAGGTACCACACAAGGCCGTGCACCCTGCAGTGGGGGGAAGTCCACCAGAACCACCTTAGAGTCTCCCGTACCATAGATGGGACTGCACATCTGTGTTGACTCAGCAGGAACTAGAGACCTGTCGTAAAGTGTGTAACAGTGACCACTTCCAGGGCTGACCGATGACTTCTTACATCTCTCAGCTCTTTGTCCCTGGGGCCTAGAATACATTATGTGTACTGCATATATATTGGAGAAATCAAACTTGTTGCTGCCTCACACACACACAGCCATCATTGCAGTGGCATGTGTTATTTTCCATTCTTGTCGCTGACTTACAAATCTTGAATAAAAGTCAGCCTGAGGAAAAGAGACGTGTTTCAAGACTAGACGTTATTAAAATGTCGTCAGTAGAGTGAAAGACAATCCCAAAATTCAGTGGCTGAAAGCAGCAAGCATTAATTTGCTCATCGGTGCGCAGGGCACTGTTTGAAGCTAATTTCGGCTGGGTGGTAATCCTGGAACCGGCCAGTTGGGTGACTCAGTTCTCCTGTGTGTTCTTCATCTTTCTGTAGGGATTAAAGGCCTGCAGAATGTGTCCTGTTCATGGTGATGACAGAGGAGCAGACACAGAAAAAAGAAGCACACATGCCCTTTTCAAGCAGCTGGCATGTGCCATTTCCCCCTAAACCATTAGCAAATGCAAGATGGGGTCAGGGTGGAAGGGCACTACAAAGTCACAGCCAAGGGCGTGGACACAGAAGGGTGTGAAGAACTGGAGCCATCAGTGCGTTACTCTACTACACAAGATGTAACAGAGCTGTGCTTCTCTCTCTTGCAGGAAACCAGAGAGTATGAGGTTTCCATCTAAAGGGAGCACGGAAGAAGGGGACTTACAGATATGAACACAACTACAACCTCCTCAAGACATCCATCCAGAGACCATGTGGCATTTGATGGAAACCCCGGAGTGTCAACTGTCTTTTCTTTAGACTCTTTCTTGAAGATTTCTTGTTTTCTTCACTGTATTTATTATATTTAAAAAAAAAAAAAAAAAGTGAAATAGGTGTGGTTTGGATGTATTGTGGCCGTAGCCAAATTCATGTTACAGCCTCAATTCCGAAGGCAGGTGGAAGACTTGCAGTAGGGCAAATGGCAGCAGCCAAAACAGCAAACAGCAGGTCAGGTGTTTCCATTAGTCATGCCATGCTGAGGCTGCATCCTCTCTTCAGGATCCATGCCCGTGGCGATTTTAGGACAAATCTCAGTCCCAAGATTAGGTTGGAAAGGATTAATAGCTCTTGTTGGCTTTGCACAGGTTGGAACTTAGCACGGGTGCTTACGCCCATTTTTTAAGGTCTGCTCTGAAACAAATTCTGTGTCCTCACGTCCAGATTTACCAGCTTCCGCCAGGGTTTGCCTCATTCCCTCCCCCTCATGGTCCCGAAGGCAGCAAAGGTGTTGCATAAATGTGGTGTTTTACCAACATGGCCTCACTGGACAGTGACTAATTTTTTTTAAAAACTTGGTTTTTTCTTTACTAAAAAGGTGATAAATGACAAAAAGGAGAAATTCTAGAGAAAATGAGAGATTTGAGAGTTGCAATGAAGAACTGGGCGAGGGGGAATGTCGGGTGAGGGGACTGAATCAATAAAATGTTCTTTTCTTTGACACTCCATCAAGGATGAAAGAGGAAGTAATTTATGTTACAAGTGTCAGAATCCATCGTCTTGTTCGGGAGGCCGAGATGTGATCATAAATCTACAGGCTTGGGAGACACGGGCCGCCTCACTCATATAGTTATAAGGGCTTGTGGGGAGGAAGGGGAGCCGCTGTGTTCTTAAATCCAGGGGTGAACTCTGTTTTTCTCCTGGGCTTCTGGAATGTCTTGACCCTCAAAACAGAAGGAATTCAAGCACTGTCTTTCTCTAAAAGGAGTCACCTTCAGGAACAAGTAATTCGGCAGGGGGAGTCCTGTAAGAAGGAACTTCTTTTCTATTCTCTGAAGCTCTGTCTGGATGTTAGACAGTTAGATATGACTGACGTCTGTGGAGATGCAGAGAATAGAGGCAGGGGACTTCAAAATCACAGCCAGGCCCTGTGTGGTGGCTCGCGCCTGTAATTCCAGCACTTTGAGAGGCCAAGGTGGGAGGATCGCTTGAGGCCAGGAGTTGGAGACCAGCCTGGGCAACGCAAGGAGACATGCACACACACACTCCCTACCCCCACTTGCAAAAATAAGTATTTTTAACCAAAAATAAATAAATAAATAAATAAAAATAAAAGCAAACTATCCAATGGAATTTGTATCATCTGACCTGAACACCAATGAGGGCAGAAAGAGAAATTTCGGCCCAGAAAGGAATTCACAGCACCACATCTGATCACATGGGCATCCATAGATAGTTATTAGGGTCCTTTTGTCCCAACCTATTAGTGAGCATATGACTCTTTGGAAAATTCTTTTCTAAATACAAGTATAGTGAAAAGGAAGGAATATGGTGTGTGAGGCAGATCCACCTCTCTGGGACTGGTGACATGGCAGTAATGGCCGATGGCTTAGACAGCTCAGTGGCTTTTAAAGCCCCGCCCCCTGTGCTTTATAGAATTGTTTTAGGTCTGCTGGTTTTCAAACAAGAAAACTGCCATGCCGTAGGGAGAATGGCTAGGAGTCCATATGTTAGTAGTTGCTTTGGAAACATCTTGAGGAAGACAGGGATGTTGGTTTTATGCACACTCATCCTTCCCAGTGGGAGCTCTGACTTCAATCCTGGGGGTCTGAGGCCGTAATATTTTACTTCTTCCAGAAGAGAGTCTTGCATTTGTGATACATGGCAAAAAATCGGTAAGAGCTGCTTCCAGGACCCAAAGCCCATCCCCATTCAATGCAAAAACCAGAGAAGAGTTCCAGGCCCTTAGTGAACATCATGTTTAGGGGGGGAAAAAAAAACAATAAAAACACAAATAATGTAACCTTTAAAAAAAAAAAAGTCAGAATCCAATCCTTGCTTTTGTACCTATTTGATGCTAATTCTAACCCTAACCCTGGGTCATCTGGAATGAAGAATTCTATTAATGATATTCGATTTTAGAAAATAGTTTGGGTATGTGAAAACTAAACATTTGCCTTTTGTAAAGACTTACAAAACACATATATTTATTCTAAACCTGCTCCCTAAAACTGACCAGGCCAGGCCCGGGTATTCTTCTTGGCTATTGGACAGATAAAAATGGTATTTTTTTTTTTTCTTTTAGGAGACCAGTGTCTTAGTTCTGTCTTGGTAGTTCGGCACCTGTAACCATGTTTTAAAAGTTTGTTTTAGCCTAGAGATGGATCATGTGAGTTCAGAAACGTACAGTGTGATTGAAAAGACAGGTTGATGTCTATTTTTCTTTTTTAAATATCTGAATGTGTATTTGTAACATGTAAAAGTAAAAACAAATGATGATAATATTGCCAAAAACGCGCAAGGCATCTCATTACAGTTCATATATGTATGTTTTTATAAAATCAATATTAAAACTCATTGGGATTAAATATTTTTGAACAGGATATACTCTTGAGAAACTCGAGAATGAACTGAGCCTTCCTACAAGCCACTCTGTTTTTAAAACAGTGGGACATACGTTTACAGAGATCGCGAGCTTCAGCGAATGCATTTGATGGTGCGTATTACATGCTAATTCATATAAGCTGTATCTGTCAGCTACCACCCTGTGCTTTCAAAATGCACACACTCGACCCTCTGCAGCTTGGAGCTCAGCTTTTAGCCTTTTTTTTTTTTTTTTTTTTTTTGGTAGAATTATTTAGCTAACAGTATTCTGAGCACTAGTTGATGGCCATCTTTACTTAGTTTCATAGATGTGTTTTAACGATGACCTTCTGATGCTAGCTCCTTGGAGAGCCTACAGAACCTCAGGCTGATAGCTTTGACAACTGCCCAACAGCCCAGAAAGAAGCCAGGTGGTTACGTCATCGGCATGGCTGTAAAAGAGGAAGTGATTTGGCAAATTACCTAGGCTAGGTTTAGGCTGAGGCATGAGGCACAGACAAAAGTGCCCTTTCCTTGGAGGTAAATGCAAAGGGCATGACTTTCCTATGTCCTTGACGAGGTGTGATGGGTCACTGAAGTTCCAATATCATTGAATTGTTCGGCACCCTCCAAGGTAGGCTTATCTCCTGAAAAATTTTCATTTTCATTTCATTGCCGAACAGAATAAAAAGCAAAATAAACTTTCTAAGGTAGAAAAAAATGAAATTAAGTCATTTTCCACTTTGTATATATTGATGCTAATAAAACAGATGAAAAAGAGTTGAATGTATGGGATTATTTGTTGACAAATGCTCCAAGGTGGCACCAAGTGGGATATTTCCAGTTGGGAGGGGGGACTGGGTTGGCATAAGACCTACTGATACTTGGAGTGCGAAAACAAGACTGCCCACTCAGGAACGGTTCCAGGGGCATTCAGGAAAGGCTTGGAACAAGACAGGTGTGAAGACAATGCCATTATTAGATGTACCATCATTCCCCCCATCTTAGCTCAGGCTGCCATAGCAAATTACCACATGTGGGATGGCTTAAACAACAAGAATTCATTTCTCAAAGTTCTGGAAGATCAGAGTGCCAGCCAATTCAGGTCCAGCCCTGGGGAGAGCTCCCTCCCAGGCCTTTTGCCTGTGTCTTCACATGGCTGAGGGGAGGAAGGTGTGGAAGGGGAGGTCTTCCCCTTCTTAAAAATCCACAGTCTTATCAGATTAGATATCCACCCTTATGACTTTATTTAACCTTAATTACCTACTAATGGACTTATCTCCAAATTTAGCCACATTGGGGGTTAGAGCTTCAATGCGTGAATTCTGCAGGGAAAAATTCAGTTTGTAGCATTCCACCCTGGCCTCCTCCTAAAATGTACGTCCTTCTTACATGCAATACATTGATTCTACCCTAAGAGTGCCCAAAGTCTTTACTCATCCCAGCATCAACACTAAAATCTCATTTAAATATCATCTAAATCAGGTATGAGTGAGACGCAAGGTATGATTCATTCTGAGGCAAGATTTCTCTCCATCTGTGAACCTGTGAAAGCAGACACGTTATCTGCTTCCAAAATGGAGTATTGGGACAGGCATAGGACAGACATTCCCCTTCCAAAGGGAATCGCTGGAAGAAGGAAAGGCTCTCAGTAAGTGTAAAGCTCAGCCAGGCAAATTAGATCAGAAAGTTCAAGGATAAACCTCTTTGGTTTGATGCTCTGCTCTAGAGGCCCCTGGGCCAACAGCATCACCCCCAGTTTGGAGCAACCCTGTCTACACAGCTGTTTTCAAAGGGCAGCCCACCCAGGAGGCCCCAGCTGGGGTCATCGTGGCTAAAACCAGACACACGGCCCCACCCTGTGAAATAGCCTTGGTTCCTGGGCCTGTGGTAGCAGGGGCAGTTCTGATAGCCTCTCTATTCCCTTCCAGGTCATTCTTTCCTTCCTTGAAGAATAGCACATACTCACAGCTGAGTAGCTCTGTGGTTTGGTCCGGCAGAATCCAAGAAGTTAAAGAGTCATCCTTCATTCTGCCCTGCTCTCTCTAATCCCTCCTGTTTTGTTTGTTCCCATAGCTTTGTGTGTGTGTACTTGTCCCATAGCAGTAGAAAGAGTGATTAAAAACCCAGGTTACAGAACAAGATAGACTAGTCCTCAAATTCTGGCTCTCTAGCTTTCTAAATGACATGTTAGGCAAATGGTTCTTCTGAAAAATGGGGACCTGCATCGTTGAGGATATTCAATGAGATATGCCCTATTCCGTGTTACCATAGTACCTGGCATGTGCTAGGAATTCCAATAAATACAAATAGCAACAATTATTAATTTTCCTACTATGTTCACTTTGTCTACCAAAAATAACTCCAAAATCATCATTTTTCCATTAAAGGTTTTCTTCCATGAATTATTTTTAAAATTCAATTGTTAAAAAGATAATACATTTGCATGGTTCAAAATCCAAACAGTAGGCTGGGCACTGTGGCTCACACCTATAATGCTAGCACTCTTGGAGGCTGTGACAGGAGGATCTGTTGAGCTTGGGTGTTCAAGACCAGCCTGAGCAAGAGCAAGACCCTAACTCTACTAGAAATAGAAAAATTAGCCGGGCATCAAGGCAGGCACCTGTAATCCCAGCTACTCAGGAGACTAAGGCAGGAGGAGCACTTGAACCCAGGAGTTGTGGGCAAGGCAAGGCTCCACTGCACTCTAGACTGGGCAACTATGACTCTGTGTCCAAAAAAAAAAAAGAAAGAAAGAAAGAAAGAGAGAGAGAGAGAGAGGGAGGGAGGGAGGCAGGGAGGGAGGGAGGGAGGAAGGGAGGGGGGGAGAGAGAGAGAGAGAGAGAGAGAGAGAGAGAGAGAGAGAGAGAAAGAAAGAAAGAAAGAAAGAAAGAAAGAAAGAAAGAAAGAAAGAAAGAAAGAAAGAAAGAAAGGAAGAAAAGGAAAGAAAGTCCTCAGCATATTTGTGTATTTCTCCAAAGATAGTTACAGACAATAGCCTAAAATATTTTGGGCCTGTTTTTGTTTATCTGTGGATGAATCTAGTGCATAATTCAGAGTGTTTAGTTTGACATAAACAATATGCTTAAGAATTCCTTCTTCAATTCATCTCTCTCCATTCACATCTTTTTATAAGCAATCAGGAGGAGTCAAGCCACTCCCTCAGTGTTCTGCCTTGACATTTACTCAACTAAACAGAGTTAAGCCCCCCTTGTCTATTGGTGTATCATTCCAAGATCCCTAGGGAATGCCTGAAACTACAGACAGTACTCAACCCTATCTACCCTATGTTTTTTCCTACACATGAGATGTGACAATTAAGTTTGCAAACTCAACCTAGAAAAAGTACTGTGTACCTCACTGCTGAAAATCACTATGATCACCCTTTAAGTACTCTCCTTGGGAAACTATGCACTGATGCTAGTGCCTAGTCCACCCTTCAAAGCAATTTAGGAACTCTTTTTTCTGGAATGGCCATCAGAGCTGTCATTGTATTATCCTTGATGTTCTGAATGTCATCAAAATGTCTTCCTTTCAATATTTCCTTTATCTTCAGGTAAAGAAAAAACTCATTGGGAGCCAGATCAGATGAGTAAGAAGGATTTTCCAGTACAGTTATTTGTTAACTGGATAAAAAACTCCTTTATGGAGAGTGTTGTGTGAGCTGGTGCAGCATCACAATGCAAGAGCCTTGAGTTGTTGGTAGATATTTTCAGTTAAGATTTTCCTGTTTTGTGGGCAGTGCCTGTGGCTCAAAGGAGTAGAGTGCAGGCCCCATATGCTGGAGGTGGTGGATTCAAACCAAGCCCCAGACAAAAACTACAAAAAAAAAAAAAAAAAAAAAAAAAAAAAAGATTTTCCTGTTTCTCTATCAATGTTTTAATTGGTCTGCTATGCTGTTCACAATTGACTGATAATTTTCTTACACAATTCAGTGAATTTTTGAAATGTTTTCATTAGTTCTTATTACTGGCAGCCCTGATCTCTTTTCACCAGGGATGCTTTCTCTCCCCTTAGGAAAACATTTTATCCATTTGTACACTGCCAATTTCTTCATGGCATTATCCTGCAACTAACATGTTCCAGATTTCACTTGCACTCTCGCTCATTAAACTCCACTCAAGTTTAATGAGAAATTTATGAATGTTTGTTCATTGCTCCAATTCTCACAACAGCACACAAAAACACATAATAATGAACACCACTCAGCAAGACACCACCACATGTCAACATGAACACAGCTGTGAGATGCTGCTATACCAAGGTTATGAAATCTCACCAAGTTGTTTGTATAGTGCTGCCAACAAGTGCACACAGTTGAAAGTTCACAAACTTAATTGTCAGACCTTACATCAATGATAATGTTTAATTCATAAATCAGGCACAGTAAGAGAGTAACAACAAATAATAATAAATTGAATAATTATACCACTGTGCCAACATCACCACTGTCGTGCTTTGGGGACATGATTAAGGGATTCTTGAACACAAACTCTGTGATACCTGATAGTTAGTCTGATAACCAAGACAGCTACTAAGTGACTAACGGGGGTAGGGGAAAAGAACAAACAGTGCGGATATGCTGGACAAAGGGAGGATTCACATCCCAGGGAAGGCAAAGGGGGATGATGTGAGATTTCATCAGGCTACTCAGAACAGCCTTCAATTTAAAAACTTAAGAATTGTTTATTTCTGGAATTTTCTATTTAATATTTTAAGAGCCCACTTGACCAGGAGTAACTGAAGAAAGAAAAACAATGGATAATTGGGGACTGTTTTATCCAGTTTCTTTTTTTTTTTTTTTCCTTATAATTACTTTTTTTGATTCCTATAACTCAAACTTTTCTCTACTCCTGTTGTTTCTTTCTTTTTCTTTTTTTTTTTTTAACATAGCCTTCCAGGCATTTTCTTAGTTATTGTGCTAAGACATTTACATTTCATATTTACTAAGTTTCACATATACCCTTGTAAGATGCATCGCAGGTGTAATTCCACCAAACCCCCTCCTTCTACCCACCTCCCTCCCCTCCCTTTCCTCCTTCCCCCTATTCTTAGGTTGTAACTGGGTTATAGCTTTCATGTGAAAGCCATAAATTAGTTTCATAGTAGGGCTGAGTACATTGGATACTTTTTCTTCTATTCTTGAGATACTTTATGAAGAAGAATATGTTCCAGCTCCATCCACGTAAACATGAAAGATCCACGAATGGATTAATAAATTGTGGTATATGTACACCATAGAATATTATGCAGCCTTAAAGAAAGATGAAGACTGGGTTATAGCTTTCATGTGAAAGCCCTAAATTAGTTTCATAGTAGGGTTGAGTACATTGGGTACTGCGGTGCATCTTACAAGGGTATATGTGAAACTTATATGTGAAATGTGGAATGTAAATGTCTTAGCACAATAAGTAAGAAAATGCCAGGAAGGCTATGTTAACCAGTGTGATGAAAATGTGTCAAACGGTCTATGAAGCTAGTGTATGGTGCCCCATGATCATATCAATGTACACAGCTATGATTTAATAAAAAAAAATAAAAGAAAGAAAGATGAAGACTTTGCCACAGCCCTTTAATACAGTTCCTGTGGGTTGCGACCCACAGGTTGAGAACTGCTGCCCTAGAACATCTCTCTGTGAATATTTCTTTTCTTCCTAACCAGGGAGGAGTATATTGAGGAAGAGTAGAAATTTATTTAAATAAGTAGGCTACAGCTGGCTTGTATCTGGCAATCTAGGTAATTGAGTTATGGTAGATAGTGTTTGTATGTGTATGTGTGTGAGCACGCATGCATGTGAAGTATGTGAATGTGCGTGTATATGAGTGAATGATCACTGAGCACTTTTATTAGCAAGCAGTCACTATACTGAGGGTTCTTCTGAATTCTTCTCAAATGTGAAATTCATTCTTTTTGCTATTTCTTAATCTGTAGCCTGAGCCACCCGCAACCAACAAGTGGCAGCTGGATAAATGGCTTAACAAAGTGACATCCCAGAATAAGTCATTTATTTGTGGCCAAAATGAAACACCCCTGGAGACAATTTCTCTGCCTCCTCCTATCGTCCAACCAATGGAAGTCCAGATCAAAGTAAAGACAAACCCCAACCAGGTCATGGCTGAACCCAAAGAAAGGCCTCTCCTCAATCTCATTAGGGAGAAAGCTCGTCCACGGCCCACCCAGAAAATTCCAGAAACAAAGGCTTTGAAGCATAAGTTGTCACCAACTATTGAAACAGCTTCTCAAAGGACAATTGGGAAAAAACAGCCCAAAAAAGCTGAGAAGAGCACCAGCATGGATGATTTTTCCTGGCTCAAACCAAATATTATCAGCAGCACTCCCAAAGAAAAAGACAGCATAGAGATTCCTGACCCACCAAGAGGCCGCAACAAAGCTACTGTCCACAAATCAGTCCCTAGGAAAGAACCAAGGCCTAATATCACCTTGGCTGCTGAAAAGAAGAAGTACAGAGGGCCTGGCAAGATTGTGCCAAAGTCCCGCGAATTCATTGAAACAGATTCATCTACATCTGACTCCAGCACAGATCAAGAGGAGACTTTGCAGATCAAAATTCTGCCTCCCTGCATTACTCCTGGAGGTAATACTGCCAAACCCAAGGAAATTGGTGGTGCCAACTTGACCCTCAGCAACTTCATCAGCAGCAATGGCAACAGCAATAACTTATCCATCAACAATGAAGAGCCAACTTTTTCATCCATTTCTGCCACACAAAGTGAGCATCTGTCCCCTATACAATCAGATCAGGAGAATCTGAAAAACCTATGGGTGAAGATCGACCTTGACTTACTTTCTAGAGTACCTGGCCACAACTCACTCCAAGCAGCACCTGCCAAGCCAGACCATAAGGAAATGGCCACAAAACCCAGGCGTCAGACTGCTGCTGCAGTGGTGGAAAAACCGGCCCCTAAGGGCAAGCGTAAGTACAAGGTAAGCTGTCCAAAGTAGCCTGTCAAGTGATTGTGAGCAGTGGCTTTCAAGGAGGCCAAAGGCAGTGGATTGCAGACTTTGGTGAAAGTAATGATGCCCTCCATGGGAAATGAAATATTTGACATTAATAGGGAGAAAGACCTAGAAAGAATCAGTGGTAGGCAGCCAATAGCAGGAGTGTCTAATACGGCACCTATGAGATTGTGATGTATAGGAAAGAAGATGAAGAGAATCCCTTTTCCCAGACAGTCAATCCCTGGAGTCAACTCCTTAAGCTGCTTCTATTTCCATGGATTCATGTATAATTGCTCTGAGGTCCCACATGCCAGCCAGCATCGGCAGGGTACCCAAGTGCCTCCAGCGTCCAAATGCATCCTTTGGGGCTTGGTGATTTGTCTGAGCAGACATTAGCATCCCAACAGTTCACTTATGCATCGAGTCTCTGGCTCTTACTAGATATGTGTTCTAACTAGTCTGCTAGGCTCACTGACTGTGTGGTAGGTTTGACCTGTGAAAATCTCTTGTGCAGAAGGTTAAGACTACATTTCAGGGCTACAAAGTATAGTCAGAAGGTGAAATCCAGAATACCCCCTTACATTTAAAATATGTCTAGAGAGGTGACAGAAGAGTTTGTATACAAAAAGCCCATTCCATTATAATCTCCAGGTCTTGGGGTAGTTTTTTTTTTTGTTTGTTTGTTTGGGGGTTTTTTGCAGTTTTTGGCCAGTGGCAGGTTTGAACCCACCACCTCAGGTATATGGGGCCAGCGCCCTACTCCTTTGAGCCACAGGCACCACCCTTGGGGTAGATTTTAGAGTAACACTATCTCATAGTATTGTTTGGGTAACCTTATCTGTAAGGCTATCATAGTGACTTGAGAGGAAGTGCCTAGTCCTTTCCCCATTTCTCCTGTCTCTTTCTCTTAGGTATGGCCAGAATACTTACCAGAATTGGCTCCGATTCTTCATTGAGACATAGCCCTGGCTGTACCCAGGCCATACTATGGAAAAAAGTGGTGCAAGAATGGTTTAAGTCTTCACTCAGCTTTACTTTTCACATTCAAAAACATAGGCTATTTGCTCTGAGTTTTCCATCAGCATGTCTAATGCACAAGTTGAGCACCCTAACTCAAAAGACCTGAACTTCAGAAGGCTCCAAAATCTGAAACTTTTTGAGTACTGACCTACTGCTCAAAGAAAATGATCATTGGAGCATTTTGGAGTCTGAATTTTCAGATTTGAAATGCTCTACCAGAGTATAATCTAAATATCCTAAAACCTCAAGAAAAAAAAAAAAATCTAAAACACTTCTAATCCAAAGCATTTGGGATAAGAGATAGTCAATCTATATTTCAAAATTGGGATCAGGAAGTTTGGTGTCCTTGCCCTATAACTGAGTCTCCAGTCTTAATGATGACAACAGGACAACCAGGGGTGAAGATGCACTTTCAGGGCCAGCACATGAGAAGGCCCAAAGGTGTGCCTTGCATGTGATTCACCTCCTTGCCTGGTGTTGATTGTATGAGCAGTCTTTATATGTCACCCACAATCCCCATGCTGTTAGACAGGATTTATGTTAGAGTTATAATGTTAGTTTCTGAACTACTCGTTTGTGGGGGTATTGTTGATGGGAGAAGTGTCTGAAAATTGTAGATCTCTCTATTTTTGTTATGAACTTCCTATGCCGCCCAATCTTCAATCACAGGTTCACATCACCGTGCAGCTCTCTCTGATGCCACCTTTTTCATAGGACTGGGCTAGGCAAGGCTGATTGCTTTTCTGTCTGATGAAAGTTGCTCATTTCACTCTCCTACCTAATCTAGAAGTTAAAATAGAAGCAAAGCATGTATCTTGCTTATTTTTAATGTGTGAAATATGGTTGCCTGAATGTACCATACATTTCAAGGTCTGTATGTTTTCTTTTCCTGTTCTAGCCAACAGATATTGCGGAGAAGATTCCTGAGAAGAAGCAGCGCCTAGAGGAGGCCAACACAATCTGCTTGCTCCCCCCTTGCATCTCACCAGCGCCACCCCAGAAGCCTCCCAGCGCTAGAGAGTGAGTTGGCCCTGGCTCTATATGGTGACCCTGTAGGGGGTCAGACTCTAATGTAAGATAAAGAACAGAAGTCCCTGAGTACAGGCCTGACAGCTGTCCCTAGCCACTAGCCTGACAAGGGTGTGATAAAGGATGGAATACAAACTGCCCAAGTTGGGGCAACTCTATGAGCTTTTAGAAACATTTCTCTACTCCAACTCAGACTGATCACTGAAATCCGCAAAAATGAACTTTT
Source organism: Loris lydekkerianus (assembly GCA_963574355.1). NCBI lineage: Eukaryota > Metazoa > Chordata > Mammalia > Primates > Lorisidae > Loris > Loris lydekkerianus. Next base: position 21,210 of record CAUYPK010115825.1, on the reverse strand, counting down.
AATGCTAAGGGAAGGATAAAAGGAAATAAATAAATTAAAAAGTGTAAGGATCAAGAGAACCCCCCCCCCCTTCACTTTAAGCAGATCACCTGCACTGGCCAGCATTCATTTCAGATGGTGATTAACCCGTTTCCCTAGGAAAGCAACTGCTTGATCTTGACAAGATGGTGCAGATGCTTGCTCTTGGATGTCATCACTTAACATGATCAAAGCCTAGGGACCAGAAGCTACATCCTGAACTCCACTGAGGCCATGGATATGATATGTTTGGCGAGGACAGGGAGATGAGCTGTCTGAGAGTTTCCCTCCCCAGGGACAGTTCTGTGTCAGGGAAATCCAGCTAGGGATGGATACATTGATTCCATTTGGCAAATACTTCTTTGCCCTCTACTCTATATGTGGAAGGTTCCAGAGTTCCCTCAGATAGCATCAGCCTTCCCCAGAAAAGCCCTGCCCTCTGTTTCTACCAAGCATTGTGACCGAGTTCCTTCTGTCTCATAAATGTCACTTAACTAACAATCATGTCAGCTACTTGCACCATTCTGTGTGAGTAATTATTGCCATAAATTCATTCAGCATTAGAGATTACTTCTATCAAAGCCCAGTTTTGGAGCCCATTAGCAGCCCAGAGCAGAGAGGCAATCTGGTTAACTGCTGCTAACAATTGATTTCACAGATTAGTGTTTAACATCAGTGATATGGCATCAATCTGCCACAGATAAGATGCTGGAAATAAGTTATCAGCTTACATTTTCTGCATCTTTGTTGTTTAGAGATGAAAAGGCAGAAAAGACATGTTCCTACTAGATCTGCTCTATGTAACAAAGAGAATAGGGTCTGGGCTGCCCCTCTCCTTGAGGATCAGTAGCTACTTCCCTGATAGAACTTTACTCTGAAACACCCCTTCACATACTTGGAGTTCTCAGAACTAGAGCCCCTTCTGGTAGAGAAAGCTGATGTCTTTCACCTCAGGTTGGAGCTTACCCTCATGGGCCGATGTGATCATTCCAGGACCCTCCTCTTTGCCAAGAAGGAAGGACTAAAGTGACATAGCCATAGTGGCAAAACCTCATCAGTTCCCAGCCTTTGACCAGTTCAGACAACCCAAAAGCAAAAGGAAGAGGCAGGGGGCAGTAGGATGTTGCCACACCCATTAGTTCCTACTGCTAGTCTTCCTAAGTGACCAGGGGCCATGTCACTTTCCTCATTTTATGGAAGAGAGATGACTGAGTATTAATTAATTAAAAGGTTTATTCACTTAAGTTGGTTGTCATCAAATGGTATCCTTAAGCCACAGTCCTTATGATGTCTCTGCCTTTCTAGTACATGAGAAAGCAACTTGCCCTTGTAGTATATAACTTTCGGAAAAGACCTCAATCAGGTTCTTATGCTCATCAAACAGATTCAAGTCTCCAGGAAAAAATCTCTAGAGTAGAAGGTGACTGGCCTCTTGGGGGTCTTTTCCTGGGAACCCTCTACTGAAGCTCTGTCTGCTCCTTTATGCCTTATTGACCCTTCAAACCATATCCTTGGAAATTTCTATGAGACAAAATTTTTTCTTCTAAAGGAATATTCTAAACCTAGTATTTTGATATTCTAAACCCAATAATGATGCCACAGCAGACTATGACAGCTAGAGTTCCCCATCCTCTAGCAAAAGGACCCTACTGAACCCCTCATCCCCTTCTGTAGAGCTTAAACCATCAGCAGGGCCTCTGAGAGATACAATGGGGATGGTGATACTCTTCTGTTGTCTCCTATTTTCCTCTGGTCCATTGAAAAAGGTAACCAGAGAAGCAAAAATTCTTGTAGTTGGAAACCATAAGAGTGACAGAGTGGTCTCTAGAAGATGCTCCCTGGGTATATTTCACCAAGGAAATCAGTAAAGGCCCCATGATTCCAGGTCACTACCAGTCTTGGGTGGTCAGTTCAGTGGCAGATGAGAAGGCTATAAGACTCTAGTAGCCCATGACAAATCAGATGCCTCTTAGAAGCAGATGTTCCCCTTATGGGCCCTACTCACTTCTCATCCAGATCAAGCGGAAGGGGAATGGTTATAAATAACGAACCATCCACCTCCTGTAGATGCTACATCAATGTTTGATGTCAGTGTATGTGTGTGTGTATGTGTGTAAGTTCATTTTTATTGATTTCAGGGATCAGTCTGAGTTGGAGTAGAGAAATGTTTCTAAAAGCTCATACACATATAAACTCTGAAATGTCCAGTACCTCTCTAATTATTAGACGTAATGTGTTCTCATGTTTCTGGAACTTCCTCATGGATAAGAATCTTACTTTGTATGTTCTTCATCATTTTATTCAGGGATCATAACTGTTTTAAAATGGTTATACATGTCATAGCAATTTTTTTAATCCATTGACAAGGATTTTAAAATTAATGTTAATCAGTTAATGACAGAAATAGTTAAGATTTTTGAAAAATTTCACTACATGACAAAAATTGACATGGGCCACATTTATGAGACAAAATATGAAAAAGATGTCACATACTATTATAATTGGCAGATTTGGGTGACACGGTGGAAATGGAACTAGGAGACTGCATTGACTTCTACCATTTCAGGAAATCAGACCACTTGAATGCTTGTTCCTCTTTGATTTGTTGCTTTGGGATATCGTAATCATATTTCTAGACACTGACTGAATTGACCCAGAGGAAAACATAAATTCTTGTTGACTTAATTTGTTATTGAAAATTATACTCAATAATCGTGAAAAGTAAATGGCTGCACAGTACAATATTAGTTGTCTAAGAAAAGATTAAAATTCAAGTAATCTTCATTGATTAGTTTAAGACAGTAACTAAAATGAAAATCCATGACCCAATTACCACATTAAGCAGTTAGCATAAGGTTTTAGTTGTTCTGTTTTGTTTGAAGTCTCAGTCTATTTGATGGTGCCCATTTAATGGGCAGATAAATCAGTTTGAAAGTATGGGAGTACTTTTATGATGGCAGATGCCTTGTGTCAATATCACCAAAGTGTATGTTTTAAAGAGAGTTTTGTAAATTACATTAGCACTTCAGTATAACAGTTTAAGGTCAGGGGCTCATTTTGCCTTGGTATTGGGGTAGAACATTTTGTACATACAATTTGCAGTGAGTCACAATAGTATTTAGTGCATTTTTTATTTCTAAGTAATGTATAAGTGTCATATTTCTTAAGAAACTGTTATTCCACCAGTATTTATTGTACCATTTACTGTGTGATTGTGCAGTTGAAGTCCTAGGGCAAAATAGGTAGGAATCATCCTGGAAAATAATGGGATTAAAGTCTGTGTTGTATTTTCCATTAAAATCTAATTAACAGTAATATTGAAAGGTTGAAAATATCACACTGTAGCATACTCCATTAGGCATTTAGATTTGTCATGGACTTATGCTTCAAAGATATTCGTGTGTTTATTCTTGGATATATATGTATGCCTCTATCTATACATAGGATGTATGAGAGATACCCATTAAAATATCTATATCAATGTCTATATGCATTTATACACACTCTTCACCGTAAGTAATGGGTCACCAATTAAAATGACTTTAGCTGAATATACCAGCATAATGAGGGAAATCAGAATAGAGATAACACTTTATGACACCCTACACTTTTTATTTCCACAGAAATAATTCATCCAGGAGAACTAATAGAAGAAAGGATGAAAAGCTATTTCCTCCTCCACTTTCCCCACTGCCAGAGGACCCTCCGCGCCGTAGAAATGTCAGTGGCAATACTGGTCATTACAATCAAGACAGAAACAATTCCACAACTGGACATAGCACCTCTGGCAAACCTAAGCGCAATGAAGGGAAATTCTGTTCTACTTTCAAAGGGATATCCACAAATGTAAGCACCTTAGAGGAAATATTATAATCATTAAGGTAGAAACAAGTTAACGCAGCTCATCGAACTTCACCAGATGGGATGTTGCAGGGGGAAGACAGGAACTGGCAGAGATGAAATATAGGCGGTGTGTGTGTGTGTGTGTGTGTACAAATACACATTCATTATTTCAAATACACTTCAAATACACTTTCATTATTTCAAATCTCAGTTATTCCAATTTAGCATGAATTTTTCATTCCAGATTAATTTTCTGTCCTGCTTCCCCAAACAGATTTCATATGCAGAGATTTAGGGCCTTGGACATTTCTTGGTCCAATCTCTTCATATCATGGGGGTGGGACAGACACTTCCATAATACTGACCACAATGTCCAGCACACAGTGGGCACCAGTCACTTAGTGAGGAAAGAACAAATGGTTGAAATGGGATTGTCCAAGGTTGCTAAACTGAAGCTGGAACTTCAAGTCACATCTTCCCACCACTCAGCTTTGCAAATGTGAATTTCTTGAAAAACAGTGACTAAATAGGATGGAATTTAAAAGGTGAATCTGTTGCTAAAACTGTACAATAATAGTTCTATGCCCAACCAAAGGATTATTCAGTCCTTTGGATTTTCTGCACTGCTGCTCAGTTAGCACAGATAATTGAAAATTTGCATCACTTCTCATAACACACTGTCTTTTCATTTGTCTCAGGTATAGGTACATAAACTGTAGCAAGTATCAGCAACGTTGCTGCTAATGAATATTAATGAGAAATGTGTCTGCCTTTTCATGTATATGCAGATGATATCATATCCATATGTATCTCTGTTAAATGTAATATAAAAAGCAAATGAGTGAAAATAAATAAGTTTTCACATGTCTCGTCAACTTGGTAGGTCTTGAGCCAAAAGGGCCCGTTTAATACTTCATGAAAGGCCATGAGTCCTCTGAGCTTGAAAGACTTAAATTAATAGTCCTCCATCCTTAGAGATAATAGAGATGATATACATAGGTGAATTTTATTCCTGACATAAAAATTTCACTAATCTGAAATTGTCATTTTTATATAAAATTCATGTGTGTATGTACACATAATATTTGCATATACATTGAAAGATGCTGACTCTATCATGTTGGGAATTAAACCAACTATTAAAACAGTAATTACACTATCCATCCTATTTTTCATACTGAATATAATTAGTATTATAAACTCCAACTGATGCTCACTTCTGTAAGCTTTTGGAGGGCATGCACCCTATCCAGGGAATCATTTTTATATAGTGCCTAGTATGTTGTCACAAATAATTGGGTGTTATAAATAATACAGATGTTATTATGACAATGCTAATGCTTATAAGAATCTACAAAGTCATTTCCAGAAGAGGTAAAAACTACTAGGGAAACGTGATAAATATAATAACATTTGCTCCTAGAAATGCATCATCCTTCTTATGGAAATCACTGGGGTTTCCTCAGATAGGAGTGAGCAAACTGGTGCCTCTTCTTGGGCCATTCCCTCCATTATTGATTTGAAGTCTGGAAGACTTTGTGGAAGAATTTTTGCCTTATCCTGAACGTTACGAGAATTTACTCTTCACTTGTATAGTACTAGCACTGCAGCAAATTTGCTCTATGACCCTGAACAAATCACAAAATATCTCTGAGATCATAAAATGAGTAGATTGGACTAGATGACCTATTAATATAAGGCTCCTTCCAGCTCCAAAAGCATTTGCAATTTTGTGCTCTCAGAGTCTTCTCAATTTCACTCAGACGTGAAGTCCTGTTTACGGGCACAATGGGTGGGCACGTATGGACAGACGACATGTTTATAAAAGTTACATAATCATGGCTGAATTCAGCCATTTCCAGTCACACGTGACAGGACTGACATCAATACTGTGTGTGGTGACATAATGTTTCAGGGTTCTTACCACATATCTTGACCATAGAGACAAGTGGCACTGACTTGGACTGACCCCACGGTTTGGCTCATCTGGTTCTGGCAGTGAAAATGTGGAGGTGACTTAGGAGTTTCTTACAGCTCTTATTCCTTTACATATTTGAATTGAATAAAATCCACGATGATCTTTACTTTTTCCACATCTATTGTAACAATTTGTAGATGTGTAGCTTCTCAGCACTTTTATCTCAGTGAACTCAAGCTGGTAAGGATTATTTGATGATCAGAAGGTCCAGGACCAAGTGGAAATGATCCACATGGATGTACGGAGTATATCACATTTGAAAATGACCCCTTTGACTCAGACAGGCCTGCACACATACGTGCATGCACACATTCAGCAAACAGGGAGAACGCTGATTGTGACAGTCTCCCACCACCCTACCAGTGCTCTTAGTTCAAGGTGAGCAATGAGACATATGCTCCAAGGACTAAAATATAAAATCCTTGGTGACTGTTGTCTTAGGGTAGGGATAAGGGCAGGCCTCCGAGTGGAGCGAGGTGGATAAAGCACTTCTGCTGTAGATACCAGGCAGTTCTCCCTGTGGAGGAGGCGTGTGTTGAGCTGAGCCTTAATAAGTGACTAGGGTTTAAAAACAAAAGGAAGTGGACAAACACAATGTGTTTAAGATGGTAACCTTTGTGATATATGTATTTTATAGTGATTTAAAAACTTTGAAAATGAAGTAGAAATAATAAATGAAATAAATTATCACAAGGTGAAAGAAGAAAGAAAGAGGGAGGGAAGGAAGGAAGGAAAAAAAGAAAAAGAAAGAAAGGCATTTTGAAGCCTAAAATTCCACATTAACTGGATTAGGAAAGTGAAGAAATTAGGGACATGTTCAGATTGTTTGGTGCCAAGTTCATGGAGGAGAACAGTCAGCAGAGATTGGGAAGAAGGCTGAAGCCAGATCAGTGAGAACCTTGAATGCCAGCAAAGGAGCTGCAGCCTGGAGTTTGCATCTGGGTGCAGGGCAGTGAAGTGGCTGGAGCTTTGTCTGGAAAGCTCTAGCTGGCAGGTAGCAGACTGAGTGGAAGGAGAAGCTAGCTCAAAGGATGGTTGTCTGGCCAGAAGATTATTTGTTAGTCTCAGTGAGAAGCCCTGAGGGCCGGCATGTTGACGCTTTAAGAGTGGAAGGGACACGTTTGAGAGATATTGGGGGAATACAATGATTGGGCTTTGTATTCAATTGGGTGGGGTAATGAAGAAATAGCACAGTGATTTTCATCCACCATTAGCAAAAAGAGGGAACTGTTTTGGTTATTTGTTTGGTTTGAGAGAAATCAGAGACTTTAATAGACATCTTTCTAGAATTGTGCAGAGGTAGTAACTGCAAGTCTCCAACTTTGGAGAGACAGTAAGCTTGAGGTCTCCATTTGGGAGTTATCTGCTCATTGCTGAAACTGTGCCAACACATACAAGATTGACAAATCTGATCAAGCAAAGGAGATGAGGAGTGAACTTTGGGGCCTACCACCCACAGAGACATACTAACTTTGAAGATCAGAAGGAAGAGAAGGCCCCCTGGGAAGTAGGGTAGAGGAAGGCCAGTCAGAAGGGTACCATGGTTGCCAGGAGGGGTGGGTAGTGTTGGCCATGTAAACAGGGCAGATGGTCCTATGACACCACAGTGTCCCATAATTACAAACCTTACCCTCACCTTTCTTTATCCTCTCTACAGCACTGATAGTTCAAAGTGGAGCCATTGTAAGTCTCTTAGTTGATCTTGGACCTGGTCGAAAGGAAGCTTCACCATTCCAAGACTTCAAAATAAGGAAGCATACTCACATAGCAGTCACTTAGCTCAAACCAGTTAAGCATCTCACATGAGCAAAAGGACTGCTTCAGCTTGGGTTCACCTAGAACCCAATTTTCTGATATTTTGGTGAACTGTAACTAGTATGTTGTGCAGTGATCTGAAGACTTTACTTACCCTAAAGAAAGCTTTGGGACTGGCTCCCTTATTAAAAATATTGATATCTGGGCCAACAACTCTATTCAATCCTTGTCTCTTGCTCTTTCTCTCTCTCCCCACCCTGCTTCCTTCCCTCCTATTTTCCATCTTCCTCCTTTCCCCCTCCCTCCTCCTCTCTGCTCTTCTCTGTATTTTTCCTTCCCCTCCCCTCTCACATTTCCTACTGGATTTAGACCTTTTGGCTCTCTTGATGGGATGGTGGGGCCATGTAATCACAGCACTTGATTAGTTTGGTGTTTGGTGTCATCATAGAACAAAAGCTGTTGATTCACAGTGTTCCTGAAATATACTTATGTGACATATTTTTCTCAAACCATGTGCATTGTTTTCTTTTTTCTTGCCTTCTTTCCTGGTGTGTTTGACATTTAAACCATTTATGAGGAGATACTTTTAAAAATGTGGACCTAAAGAAAGCTATTTGTGCTCCTTTTTCCCAGGAGGGAGACATTCCAAAAAAGCCAGCCACTTCCACTGTTTCTATTACCAGCACTGCTATTGCAACTGTCACTGCTACTGCTATTGTCACAGCTACAGTGACAGCTACCGCAACAGCTACGGCAACAGTCACAACTACAACTACTACCACTACTATTTCTACAATCACCTCTACCATCCCTACTGGCCTCATGGATAGCAATCACCTAGAGATGACATCCTGGGCATCACTGCCCCTTCTGTCCAGTAGCAGCACTAACGTCCGGAGACCCAAACTCACTTTTGATGATTCGTATGTTGTCCCCAGATTATCGTGGGCACAGTTTGGGAGGAGGGCATGGTACATGGGTGTGGGTATGGTATGACTTTTCTAGTGCCATGCATGTGTCACCCCAAATAAGACTCTGGCAATAGCTCCTACAATATTAAAAGTATCCTCTGCCCCCTACTCTCCCACCTCTGTCTGCATCAAGAAATACCCTTGGATTATTTTAATCATGGAGATTTTGTTACTGTTTCCAAAGGCAGATGCTTACTTCTGGGTTGTTTTGTCCTTTCTTCTCCACATCTTCACGTATAACTGTGTGCTAGGTGTAGCTAGGTTTCATTTGATTTGTCTGGGCAACTATAATGGCTGAGGTTGGAGGACATGGTTATTTACCCTAATGGGCTATTATACACTTGAGATTTCATTTACAGTATTATTTCAAGGTTGGTTATGATATGCATAAGAACATTAGCCTGCCTTTTACAAGGCACTGTATAGGAATAGATTTGTAGCAAATTTTTTTTTCACTGTTCAGTGTTTTAATGAAAACAGGAAATGTTGTTTTCTGAAAGAGCTCATTTTGTTTGTTTAGGGTTCACAATGCTGATTATTACATGCAAGAAGCTAAGAGGCTAAAGCACAAGGCTGATGCACTGGTAAGTGTCTGTCCTCTCTTTGTTTGGCTGCCATTAAGGTAATATTCCTTGAAAGGAAACAAAGAAGGTACTTTACAGAGAGTCAAACTGCCGGTAGCACAGCCCAAACCTGCTTGGTAGTGCACAGCATGATTGCCAAAGTTCTTTAAGCTGTGTTGTCCTATCATTTTCTCTTTTCCCACTGTTATTGCCCTTGCCCCAGCAATGGCACATACCATTGTCATTATTTTTAAAGGGAATTGGAAATGACTGTAGAAACTATCCTGGGGATGATGCGAGCTCCCATTGGGTCTAGTAAACCAGAAGTGGTGTGAGAAGAGGGATCACTGTTGAGAGCTAGCTATGTGAGTTCAAAATTTGGCTTTGGGAAACTTGAGGCTATAGCAAAACTCAGCTCCTTGCTGCATTTGGTGACCTATTTCAAGAGTGAACCCTGAAGTCAGGTTGGGACCCTGAATGGAGAAAGGAAATGCTTGGAAGGAAATCATCTGGATTTCCCAAAATACCTTGTCTAGCTGCCTCCAAGAGTTTTGCCCCCCTAGGCCAGTGATAAGGTCAACAATTTATAGATTTAGGAAATGTTGAGTTGGTTGATTAGGTTGATCCTCCTAACAGTGAGTCTCAACCATGCATCACTTGGGAAGCTTTAAAATAACCCTGATGCCCAGGCCACACCCCAGATGAATGAAATCAGAATTTCTGGGACAGGGACCCAGGCTTGCTAGTATTAAAGCTCCCCAGGTAATTCTCACATGAAGCCATTTGAGAACCACTGTCCTAGAGAAGGCCCCAAATTCAGTCTTCTCACCTTTCACCGAACTCCCAAATAATTAGAGGTATCAGTTTAACCCCACTGGGTTAACAGAAAGCTTCCTTCACCATGTCATTGTGCCCAGCTAGGACTAGCTGTCCTGTGGTGTTTGACATTGGGAAAGGTGACCTCTGCTGCTTCCCAATGGTCTGTTATTTCCTCCTATGGTCCAAATTGCTCACCTATTGCCTACAGCTGACTTTCTGTGGTGTGAATTTTCCCTTGGAAACAATTCTCCCCTACTCCTGCAGACAAAAATGGGAAGGCAGGCTGGATGCCAGCTCCACTAGAGATGCCAAGAAGATTGTGCCTATGATCACTGCATGAGTGGCAGGAGATTTGAAAGGCATTGGGAGACAATTCTGCTGGCTTAAAGGCCAAAAGTTTTCTCCTCATGTTCTCAACTCTATGGCACTGCAGAATTTCTCTGGAGTTTGCTCTTTGTCAAAATTGGGGATAAGGAGCACATAGATATTCCTTTGAAAAACTGTCACATGAGCTGATGAAGATCGGGATGCATGTAGGAGACCATGTAGATGAAATATTTGAAGAACTGAGAAAAAAATCAGAGCCGCAGATCAGACAGACATATATGATTAAGAATTAACATCACTCTTACCATCCAGGGATGAGTCTATGTCTCATCCCAAGTCATTTTTGTCAAATCCATTTAGAGGATAGATTATCAGTTGAGGGGGGACAATTATTTTGGAGAATGGGGTGAAAAAGTCTTGGATATTGTAATGGGATGTGACCCTCCAAAGGGCCACAGTGCACCGAGTGATAGTAAGTATAATTTTATAATTTGGGTATTGAAATTTCATTGAAGGTGTGTGAAAAGTTATAGTTGTCCCTAAGTATTCATGGAAGATTGGTTCTAGGACATCCTTTGGATACCAAATTCCATGTATGCTTAAGTCTCTGATTTGAAATGGCCTAATATGTTCATATAACCTGTGCTTTAAATCATCTCAAGACTATTTATAATACCTAATACAATACAAGCCATTTGAGAACCACTGTCTATAAGTAAATGTTATACTATATTATCTAGGGAATTATGACCAAAAAGGTGTTCAGTACACAGCCATTGTTTTCTTTTCTGAATATTTTTAATCTGCATCCATGGTTGGTGGAAAGAATGGATACAAAAGTCAATAGACATGGAGAGCTGAACGTGTCTAAAAAAGCTCCTTGGGGGCAGTGATAACAATAAAATGTTGACAAACAGTCACAGGATTATACGTTCACCAGACTGATGTCTATACCAGAGCAAGGAGTACCCCTGTAGTTAAAGCTCCTCATTTCATGGATGGGGAAACAAGCCTAAGGACAAAGTGTAACTTCATGAGTAATTGGCACCGTGGCAATGTCATTTTCTCTCTAAGCTTCAGTTTCTCCTTCTTTTAGAGAAGGTGCTCTTTAAGGATCTTTCTAGCTCTGGGGTTGTGAACAAAAAGTCACTTTCAAAAATCAGGGTGTCAAGATTAATTTCAAAATGGAAAAAGCAGTTAGAGCCAGATAACCTAAGGAAATTACCTTGTAAGGCAAGAGAGAAAGGAGATAGATTGCACACACGTACATAGGTTTTCAGAAAATCAGACTGAATTTGGTTGGCAGTTTTATTTCCAGTAGTGTACAGAAAAGGGAAGCACAGAATTCCTGCAATACATAAAAACTGAACAACATTTATTGTAAAGAAAGTCATCTACAATAAGATTCTAAAGGACCTACAACTAATCATTTTATAGTTGTACTTAATCCTTTTCCAGAGACAGATACTCTACCATTTTGAGAATTGAAACTTTCATAGTTACACCGAAAACATTTTGATAAAATGTATACAAGAAAATGAAAATAGCTAAATCTGCAGAATATTGGTTCTTTTACATAAAAAAATACCATATTAGTGGAATTCTTACATCCTGCTATCAAAAATTGAAGATGTTAAATCCTGTCATAAAATACTCAAGATAAAAGTGTCATATATAATATTTATTACACATAAAAAAGAAATCAGTATGTCTAAGTCAGGGCTAAAACCTTTTGCAATAAAATTTTACTAAACTAAAATATTTAGTAGTGCTATATTTTTGGCTTTTTGACACACTATTTCAAACCATCCTTTACAATGAAAGTGACGTAATTATTGTCAACAGTCAGACCACAGCTTCAGATTTTTCCTGACAATAGCCATCAATTCGTTGCTCTCCTCCTGAGGGGGGTGTTGATGTGCTTGCAAAGAGTTCTACAGCAAAGAACATGTGTTTGTTGTCGATGTGACTTATGAAAAGCAGAACTTAGTTGCAAGCACTGTCTGTAGGACATTACCATGACCAGTTTAGTCAATTTTGTGAACAGAAACTAATCAAGGCATTGATTTGGATTCTGGTCCACCAAAGAGATATTGATAACAATACTAACAATATCACAAACCCCACATGATGCCATGGTCGTGTAGCCAGTTCATACTTTGTCCTCTCTATACATAAGGGTTTCTCAGCCTGAGCACTATTGGTGTCTTGGGCTGGCTTATCACTGTCCATTATGGTGGCTGCTGTCCTGGGCATTGTAGGAAGTTTGGCAGCATCTCGGGGAAACACCAGACTCTCCCTCTCTCTACTGGTTGCAACTGAGAGTTTCTCCAGACATGGACAGAAGTTCTCTGTAGAAGGCGAAGAAACCTCCCCTAGTTGCAATTTGCTCTTTCCTATGAAGGAGAAAAGGGAAAATTATGCTGATCAGTCATCTTCCTGTTTCAGTTTGAGAAATTTGGCAAAGCTGTGAATTATGCTGATGCTGCCCTGTCCTTCACCGAATGTGGCAATGCCATGGAGCGTGACCCTCTGGAAGCAAAGTCCCCATATACCATGTACTCTGAGACCGTGGAACTCCTCAGGTGAATGGCCTTTCTGTAGTCATCTTTCTCAGATCATTTCAGCTAGAATGAGAAGCTATGTTTTTTTCTAAAACATCATTTCCACATATTAATAATTTGTCCAAGGCATCTTCTTCTTAGAAGTCATCATAATTAGTTCTTGCCATTTTATTAATGTCACAGAAAATTTACAATTGATGGACACTGCTTTCATAAATTATCCCCTTAAGAGGTTATATTGTGAGTGTTATAATTTGCGATATTCATAATGTTAAAATGGAAACATAGTGGGTGGAAGAAAAGTGTAATCATTTCACCATTTAGCATTGCCTGGTCTTTCCCAAGTTGCAGTTTTATAATTTGAAATGTGGTTCTCTCAGGCTCTCAGGATTTCTATTACAAACCATGTTTTCTAAGAATTTTTATCTTGGTTATTAAAAAGGGAGGGGCACTACTGCAGCCCAGAGCTGGTGTTGAAGGCTGCAGGTGCTAATAGACTTGCCATGCAGCTGGAATGAGGGAAAGAGAGAAGGTGGTAGTGGGGTGGGACAGAGATGAGAGGATGAGAGCAGGAGAGGATATATTAACTGCTTACGTTATTGCTTTCATTTACATTTTAAATGATATTTTCTGGCCTGTTGGTCTTGGTGGTGTAGAATTTGTGGGCTATCAAAAATTTCCTAGAAGATGAGGAAGAAGGGCTAGGAGAAGAAGACATATCCATTCGGGTGTTTTTCAGGGCTTTGCACATATTTGTAAAACAATGTAATTCACCCATGAGTAGTAGATAAGCCCTAAATGACCACTTTTGATGGAGTGAACAGTTGTTACCTGATATGCTCATATGTTCCAGTCCCCTCTGGCTCAATCTATTAGTAATACCAGGACCTGTTTTTCCTATCTTATTTGTATCTGCTTAAACTGTGACAAATCTGAGGATGTCTGGACCTAAATTTTCAGAGAGACATTGGACTGATTTAACATGCATATTTTCCCAGTGAAGCCTTCCAAAAGATCAAAAGAAGAGAACTTTAAAAACAAAACAAACAAACAAACAAAAAAAAAAAACTTTGTTCACATAAAAATCAGAAGTTTAGTCAGAGCCACAAAACTAGGGTGATAATGAGGGCAGTTCCTCAGGACAGTTCCTGACCTGTCAAGCCAGTCAGCCATCTTTCTCTTTTCACTGCTCTGAGATGAGGCACCAGAAAAGAGTGTAAAGAATTTCTCTTCAACTTAGAGCATGGAAGTCATCACCATCATTCTGTACCTTTCATGAGGAAATTGATTGCTCAGTATCTAATCAAGGCTACCCGTGATTTTCAAAGATGCATGAGATGAACATTCTGTCAAAAATTATTAGGATTCAACATTGAGGGAAAACAGTGAACAAATATGGAGATAGTTCATGCTTTCTATTCATTCAAAAGCACACATTAAAACAAGGCACTTTTTAAATTAACAATAAAATATAACAATGTTAAAACCTAGCATTAACAACTAAAACAATAACAACAAACATACCCTGGTAGTGAACTAGGTCTCTCTTATGCTACTGTTTGGAATAGCACTTGATCAGTGTATATTGAGGGCAATTTGGCACTCTGTAGCAAAAGCCATACAAAGGAGCATTCATACCTTTTTATTTTATTTTATTTTATTTTTTTATTATAGATAAAAATATGCACCATAGTACCTCAACTTCTAGAAATTTGAATTTCCTCTATGGAAGAAAATAATTGAAATACTAGAACAAGCTATCAGTATAATGTTCGCTTTGGCATTGTATGTAATAGCACACAACGAGAAGAAAACCAAATAATCAATAATAGAAAAATAATTAAGTACACTCAACAGAATACTTTGCAGCCATTGACATACAACAATGAAGATGACTATGCAACCATACGGAAATGTTTATAATATGAATTACATGCACACCACAATTATGACCATGAAAATCATGTATATTCATCTGAGCCAAACTGGAAGGGAAATGAAATCATAGCTCTAATATGCGGTGAGATGATGGGTGTTTTTCTTTTCTATATATTTTTCTTTCTTATTAATTTTCTTTTAGGAAAACACATACTGTGTTAAAAATAGAAGAGACTGAGGAAAGAGAATAGCCTAAGCCCAGGAGTTGGAGGTTGCTGTGAGCTGTGTGACACCACAGCACCCTACTGTGGGTTATAAAGTGAGACTGTATCTACCAAAAAAAAAAAAAAAAAAAATATATATATATAGATAGATAGATAGATAGATAGATAGATAGATAGATATATAATAAGCATAGTACTAAATTCATTATGGAAAAAGTGTGATGTGGATAATTAAATAACATTTATGTCCATTAAAAACATTGTGCCATTATGTACAAAATTATCCTCTTTAAGGAAAACACATGATTTATTTTCATTACATGGAATTTTACTCCTCATAGAAGTATATTTCTATGGAACCTGAAAATCAGTAAAAACATTATGGACATTCACTTCAAAGTCAGTATTTTTTAATTTTATTTTGAGGTAATTGTGGATTTACACCCACACTTGTAAGAACTAATACAGAGAGTTCTCGTGTACCCTTCATCCAGCTTCCCCGTGGGAATATCTTGCACAGTATCACAGCCAGGATGTTGACATTGATACATTCCACATGCTTGATTCAGATTTTACCAGTTAGTTTTGCTTTTTTTCCAGATTTCACCATTTTTACATTACTCCTTTGTGTGTTTCCTTTTTATTTTTTATTTATTATATTTTTAGCCAATCACATGTATGTATAATTTTTTTAATGAAAGAAAATTTAGTTGGGAAAAAAAATAAGTTAAAAGCAGCTAGATCGTCTGGTCCACTTAAGCAATTGAAACTCCACTATCAAGTCACTTCAAATGTGGTTGAATTAGAGGGTAACTGTAATATGAACACAGTTTATAGTAGTTCAATATGATATTGAAGAGATTTTTATTACTCTCTCCCTGACAGTCTACTGGCTACAAAGAGCCTCATTTTTTTTTTTTTTTTTTCATTCAAGTAATTATACTTGTGTTAAGTCCTGGGAATCTGTAATAGAAATGTATTTGTGAAAACAAGTGGGGCATCACAGTGACTTGACATTTCAGTGGTCCAGCTGTCAAAGGTAGTTCGACTTCTTACATAATAAAAGTGCCTTCACCACAACAAGTGTGCAAGTCCCTTTGCTGGAAAATGTTCACGCAACAGAACTGGAGTGATAACTGGGAGAGCAAGGTAGCTAGAATGCTTAGGAGGCAGGCTGAGTTTTGAGGGGCAAGCTTGGGGTCCCCCATTCCCTGGGGGAAGCTGCTGAAAGTGAGGGGTTGTAAGCACAGCGGCCCTGTACAGTCTCCACTGCCTTCTCATTAATGAGAACTTTCAACTTCCTTCTGCCACACTGCACTCCATTACTTATTCTACCACAAGTACCTGTGAAATTGCATTAAAGCTCAGACAATGATTTTATGCAATGAATTGATTTTCAAGAGTCTAAATGCCTAGAATGGAATGTGCATGGCTAGAAATAAAAAATGGGAACTACTCAACCTTTTATCACCCCACCGTGGAACACTAACAATTAAAGAGAATGGAAAGACAAAATATACAAGCACCATAAATTAAGGGCTCTTAGACCTTAAAATGCTGTGAAATCGACCTTCCTTTAAAAAAAAAAAAAAAAAGCCACTTTCTATAGGAATATATTCAGAAGCTGAGTCATTAGAAAAGACCTTTTAACAGTGTGATTGAGGTCTGCTCAAGCTCATGTCAAACATAGTTGTATATTATTTACCTTATCTGTCATAAACTGAACTGTGACCGACGTTTTTGTCCACCTCTCATTGAAAACCAATAATGTTGTTCAGCTAGAATGTTTCCAGAAACAGTACTTTGCCAGCATTGCTACAGCACTGTCCTCATGTGGACTTATGATTGAGCTGCTTTCTCTGGAGTTCAACTCCCGTGTGTCTTCTCAGTCCTTTTAGGCCGTTTTGGTCCCCATTTTGTGTGTTTTCATTAAAGCAGGCTTCTGCCCCCATGTGCCAGTCAGTCCTCTCACCCAGAGCAAATGTGGGGCAAACTCAGGCAATCAGAATACCAGTGACTTAGGGAATTTCTGAAGGGGAATAGACATTCCACTTTAGCGTTTCCTTTTTTTCAAAGGTATGCAATGAGGCTGAAGAACTTCGCAAGCCCCTTGGCTTCAGATGGAGACAAAAAGCTGGCAGTCTTATGGTGAGTCGCATGGAGGCTATAAGAAAACCACTGAAATGTCACAGAAGGGTTTGAAAACTCCAGATCAACTTAAGCTGCTTACCCCAGATTATTACTCTTGTTTTCCATTAAACTATTAAAGGATAACTAATGGATTTTTTAGTCGCTCACTAAACATTTACTTTCCTAATTTATACTCTTATCAAAATGGGATTTTAATGCTTCTTCCTTCCCTTTTAAAATTTTTCTTTATTTACTTATGTTTCTCAATCTAACTGCACACTATGAATCAGCATTCTTCTTACAGTTTATAGGTTATATTAAGCAGCAGCCTTAACATAAGCCTGTCTTCCTCACCACAGCTACCGATGTTTATCGCTTCTCTACTTGAGGATGTTTAAACTGAAGAAGGACCATGCTATGAAGTACTCAAGATCACTAATGGAATATTTTAAGGTAATTTCTATTTTGGATCATTGATTGATATGAGGTGATAAAATCACTAATTATGGCTGGCATGTTATTAAACATCAAATGACAAAAACAAAGTTGTTTGTTGCTGCCAAGAGCATAACCTCTGTCATCCCAGCTAGCCATGGCCTTCTCACACCTGATTTGATTGCTCGGAGAGAAGGTGCAATAGTACTACCCCCTGAATATTTCCCAGACTGACCAAATGGCCCTTGCCAGCCTCCTGGTTATAGTTAGGGAGATGTTGTCTGCTGCCCTGCCCTGCAGGATAGACACAGCCTGTGGCTCTGGTGCACTTCCAATCTCTTATTAAATGAGAAGTCAACCCAGGAATCTCTCAGAAGTGAAAGAAGTCACTGTGGCCACCCTGGGTCTGAGTGGACATCCACACCCCCGGAAAGTGTAGCTGGCCATGGGGAGTCTTGAAGTTTGGTGACTGCAATTTAAGACAATTGGCTGCCTTGGTTACCAAAACAAATATATAAAGCCATCAGTAGACAGCTAGCATTTGTAACTTGCAAGCAAAAAAGAAAAAAATATAGGCAACCACAAAATGTAATGCCAAAATTTGGGAATGAGTCCATATAAAAATTATAAGCAGGAGCCTAATGCTAGGCCTGATCATAGTCTCCTCCAACACTGGCCCATGATTTAGATTTGGAAGCCTCAGTGCTCCTTCTATTGGTGAGATCTCATAAGAAAAGAACTATATATATATACACACACACATATATAATGTATATATACATATATACACATATATAATGTATATATACATATATACACATATATAATGTATATATACATATATACACATATATAATGTATATATACATATATACACATATATAATGTATATATACATTTGCATATATACATATACATATATATACATATATGTATAAATATATGTATATAAATTATATATATATATATATTTATATATATATATATATATGTATTTATTTTTATTCTTTTGCCAAGTGCATGAGCCTTTTTGGCTTCATTACACCAAAGCAGTTGTTTGAAATGAATCCAATTACAACCTTATATCACACACCCGGTGAGTGCTGCTGCGCAGCTCTACGTGCATGAGAACCCTGTGGATTGGTTGGGAAAAAGCAAGCTCCCCAGCTATTATATGGTGGGGCCATAAACCCATAAAGCTGATGCTCATGTGAATGAACAGGGAAAACTTACAACATCTCACCATCCCTTCATATGTCCCTTCATCCCTGTCAACCTGTGGTCTGGAAAGGTGGTTCTTGAATTTAAACAGCCATCAGAATCCCCTGGAGGGATTGTGAAACCACAGAATACTGGACCCCTCCCCTCAGTGCCTAATTCTGTAGGTCTGGGGCTGGGTGCAACAATTTGCATTTATATCAAGTTCCTAGGAGGTACTGACACAGCTGGTCATGTAATGATATTTTGAGACTCACGGCTGTATTATCTGTCCTTTTCGACCTATCCTTTGTACCTTTTAGGGCATTGCAAAATTCCAAGCAAATGCTAAATAACGCATTCCTGTAGAAAGAAGTGTGTTGACGTTTTCGGAGGTTAAAACTGGAGTTTGCAGAATATGCATTAGGTGAGGGTTTCTGTAGCTGCAGGAAGGCATTGCATTCTTACTGGACATCTGAAAATGCTGACACTCTCTCTAACACCCTTTTTGTAAAAGGGGCTGAGCTGGAAGCCTTTAGGCAGGCGAAGGGCATCGCCTGCGCTGTGACTGACAGGAGCGGGTCTGAGGCAGGCTTACAGCCACAGGTGGCATGTCATGACCATGTGTGCTGCTTGAGCTTCAACCTGGTGAGGCCATTACAATGAGCCTACTTCTTGTCCTGTTGTGGGAATGCTAAATGTCAGATTTCCCTCTGATTCACAAGTGTGTGGCTACAAAAATACAAGGAGGCCCATTCTTTAAACCAGCCTAGTTCCATCAGAGGAATAAAAGCCTGTTTAGCATTCCATGCAATGCAATTCTGAACCAGTAGCTTTGTTAAACAGGGAAAACCGTTAGCCAGGAGGATTTGCATGTCAAGACAGCAAATCAAGGTGATTCCTTAAAACAAACAAGCAAATGGAAAAATGCTGCTTGGTTCTGGCACATCCCCGGAATATTAGAAATTGCAGTCCATCGTACATCCCAGGGAAGAAGTTTGCAAGTGGAGCTAAAGGTGAAAAGCTTACTTGTACTCTGAAGAGCTTGTTTTGCAGACGAAAATTTCAGATGAGGATAATTAAGCCACTTCTTGGAGAACCGAGTCTGATTTCACTGGGCCTTTTAGTATATAAGATCTTTCATCAAGTGACTGTCATGGTCCTGATTGGAGCCCACTAATTATCCTAACCAGCTATTTTCATCGAGTACGCGGCTTGGCGTGCTGACGTACACATACATCGCAGCTCTGCATCCCGAAATGCTGCAATCAATATTAATGTACTCTAAATCACACTTCCATCTGTTTTGGAATTAATAAAACACAAAATAGATGTCCTTATTTCCCTCTCTCTTTCTCTCTTTTAGCAAAATGCTTCAAAAGTCACCCATATACCATCTCCGTGGGTTGGCAATGGAAAGTAAGTATTTTATGAAAATTGCTTTTTCACGAAAATGCGTGATTTACTAGACCCCCAAATATATTGCATTGACAACACAGGAACAAAGGTACATTCTGAATCTATGGTCATTTGGGGACATACAAAATACTAGCCAGATTGTTGTTAATAGGAAGACAGAGAAGTTTAAAAAGACGTGCTTCCAATTCTTTAACTATTTGATCTTTAAGCCAAATTATAGCCATAAAAATATCTGCTAATGAGATGGCAAGCACCATGCTATTTCAGAGAGGCAGGGGAAAGTTAACTCTACTGCAGTGATTTGTCAGTGATTCACTCGGTAATGAAAGACCAATGAAATATTCATTGATCTATGATAAGTGCTGTTTAATAAAACCAAAGGCATAATAGTGCTGAAATTGTGAAGGTACTTGGTCAGCCAATTATCCAAGCCTTCATGAAGTTTTTTTTTTATTAATACTAAAACACCCTGACCTAAAATTTTTAAAAAGCATCTACTGTATATAATGCTGATCTTGGGCTCAGTGAATTCACTCATGACCATGGCTTTATTTAGAGTTCTATTTGCTTGGGGGAGGTCAGTCTTAACAGTAGTGGAGTAGGGGTCCAAAAAACCTTTGACTTGGTCCCAAGGTTGTCCTTGGATCACAGATAAAGTCAGTGAGTCTCTCCCTCTACCTAGGCTTGTTTGTGCCTTGTTAAAGTGAAGGAGTGGGACCCAATGCCCATTGAAGAGACAATTCATATAGAAAATGAGTTTGGATCCTGCTTCTGCTGCAGCCACTAAGTGGCTGCCTTATGCCCTTGCTAACTTGTCTGAGCATCAGCTTCTCCTGTGATTCCTGAACTTCCCTCACCACCCTAATCCCACTTCCCACCCCCCAGTAGTGGAAAGAGAAACTATTCTAGATGATTGTGGACATAGACAATCGCCAAGAGCCTGTTTTATAACTCGAAGCTGTTTTTTTTTTTTTTTTTTTTTTTTTTAATTTTTACAACATTTAAAACTTATTTCATCTCTGATAAAAAAATTTTCTTAAGGAGTAAAAAATTCTCTACTACTACTTTATAAAAATATAAAAAACATAC
>CAUYPK010115811.1:0-42337 GCA_963574355.1 Loris lydekkerianus | reverse complement strand
GGCCTAGTGCAACTTCCCGAGCCTGACTAGAAGCAGATCCATCGAGCTACTTCCGCGTAGCAACGACTCAGCAAGGCCCGGCCTGAAACTGCCTCTACCTAGATACAGCCAATGTGGTACCATGCCACTGGCCAGACCCTGTCATGCACCTCTTCCCCCGCCTTCTTTCCCCGCCCCTTCTCTCACAATAAAAAAAAAAATAATAAATAAATAAAAAATAATAATAAAAAAAAATAATTGAGAAAAAAAAAGGTGCCCCCTGTGGGGCATCTTACAAGGGTATATGAGAAAGTTAGTAAATGTGGAATGTAAATGTCTTGGCCCGGTAACTGTGAAAATGCCAGGAAGGCTATGTTAACCATTGTGATGAAAATGTGTCAAACGGTCTGTGAAGCTAGTGTATGATGCCCCATGATCATATCAATGTACACAGCTATCATTTAATAAAAAAAAACCCAAAAAACCAAAAAAGGTGCCCCCTATCTGAAAAAAAAGACTTCCTAACTTCAGAAAAAAAAGGCCCCCCTTAACTGCAAAAAAAAAAGGCCCTACTAACTGCAAAGTAAAAAAAAAAAGAAGACCTCCTAACTTAAAAAAAAAAAAAAAAAAATCCTAACTTGTTCTTACCTCGGTCCTTAGGCAGCAGCAGGCTCTGCACAGGCAACCTGGTGACTCCTCCGATTACACCAGAGACTGAGAGGAAGAGTCAAGAGACAGAAGGAGGGGTGGGGAGAGACAGAGAGAATGAGCTGAGTCAGAGAGTAGGAGGGGAATTGGAGAGCGTGCGGCACACTCCACACATGCACACTGGGGCCTGGACAGTGAGTTGCTAAGCAGGACAGCAATAACACCTGGCAGGGAGAGACAGAGAGAAGGAACGAAGTTGGAGAGTTGGTGCACTTTCCACACATGTGCACTTCAGCCTGGGACAAGTCGGCTACTAAGCAGGACAGGCAGCTGTGGCAAAAACACCTGGCAGGCCAGATACATGTCCTCGGCAGGCCGCATGTGGCCTGCGGGCTGTAGTTTGAGGACCCCTGCTGTATGATCCTTATTGGGAAGTAGCAGTGCTCTCACCAGGACAGGAGAACTGACATGAGGAGGTGTTGTTACACCAGCAGGTACCTAGTGCCCAGAGACCTGCAAATGCAGTGAGCTAATGGGGACCAGGCGATGCATTCACAGATACGAGGATAGAAAAGAGGATAGTGCTGGTGTTTGGGTGATTTTAGCACATCCTTAAATTTTAATTATCTAAAGAAGATATTCAACAGGAAGCTTGGAATTTAGTCTGGATTTTAGGAGCAATTTCTTGGATAGATATGAGGGCCATCTATTCTTGGATTGTGTTTGAAATTGTGGTGTCAATAAGAGGCAGAAGAGAGGCTATGGGATCAAGAAAGAATATACACCTATAGAATATTTAAGAGGTTGGTGGATGAAAAGAAAACCACATATTAGTATTGAGGATGAATCATCGAGGGAGAAGAAAAAAAAATAATTGTTACAAAATGAAGGCATCACAGGCTCAGGAGCAAAGAAGTAGGCAGTGTTAAATGTTGTAGAGAAAAAAGACAGATGAGAAATTAAATCTGTCCTTGAGATTTACAATCGGATAACTTGCTACATTGTTGGGAATGGTTTCCATAGACTAATAGGAAAAAGATAAGTGGCAGTGGGGCAGAGAATGAAATATATATTTTATATTGGCAGATCAAAGACATTTTCCACAGAAATCTTAGATCTGACAATTAAGGACAAATAATTATTTGTATTCTATGACCAATTAATGAGTGAGGCTTCTATTCTTCAGAAGATTTAACCTGAGCCAGACCTATGCATTAATGACAAAATTAAGGATCAAACTTTAATATTTGTTGAAGTCGAAGCCATAGATTTCAAGGCCAATGAAATGTCAGTACCCCTTGAAAGAGGTCTATTATTAATATGCAAATAGCTGCTACTTCTGTGAGTGTTAAGTATAAGAGAAGACAGCGAATATTTTTGAATTACTTTTTTGAGCCAAAAAGCTTAGATATCTTCTCTAATTCTATCTGTCCTTATAACTCGAGGATGCACTGATTCCTGCACTGGCATAGACACCAGTACTCAGGGCCCCATCTCTCTATGGCTTGAGCAAATTGGTAATTCACTGTTTCACGTTATAAAATGCTTAGAGAATAGACACAGATCTGGTGTCAAGATGAAGACACAGACCTGGTGTCAAGGACTCTAGCTCTCAAATTCCCTCAAAATTGGCTCCCCTATACTCAGTAGATGTTGACTTAGTTCTCTCTGATCTTTCTTTAATAGGGGAGACCTGGTCACTGGTGGTTCTGGACCTCTCATCCTTCCAGTTTTTCAGCAGGGAGAAATAAGGGCCTCTATCTCTATATACAGTCTGAGCCTTCTCAGGGAAGGACTCTGGTCCCCTTCTGAGTTTCATGCCGACTCCCTGGACTAATCACTGTTGCCCAGGGAAGGGGGTGAGCTGATACAGGAGGTTCGGTGTAGACCACGTGCCCAATCCCATGGCAGGGGCAGATGGTTATGGAGGGCTTACAGGAGAGGGCTGGGAAGACACCCCCATTACAGTTCATTGCAACCAGTTTCCTACTTCTCCCCAAAGGAAAGTTTACCTACCGTTCACCTCACTGTGCAAACTACCACATATCTATAAATGCTGTTTCTAATACATCACATGCATCCAAAAATGTATCTTAGCTTAGGCCCAGATGCCTCATTTCCAACCCCAATCTCTGAAGCCAAATGGAATTGGAGATCATTCTCCTAAGTGAAGTACTACAAGAACGGGAAAATAAACACCCCATATACTCAATATTATTAATAAATTAGAACTAGTTGATGAACACTTATGTGCACATATGGAAGCAAAACTCAATTCAAGTAGGTGCGATGAGGGTGGAGATGATGGGTAAATTCGTACCTAATGGGTACCCTGCACACTTTCTGGGTGAAGCCCACACTGACAACTTTGACTTAAAATATACAAAAACAGACCGTGTGACAAAACATGTGTACCCCCAGAATACAGTCTATGTAACAAAACATGTGTACCCCTGCAATATCCTGAAAAAAAATTATTGCTAAAAATAAAAGAGATCACATTGAAAATAGTGTAAAGTTGAAAGGTATCATTGTACCATGGTCAGCTTGTGAGGAGATGTTAAGAGGGCAGAGGGAGAGAGGTATTGTTGGATGAATTCAATTGCTGGAATTAGCCACGAATTATGATCATTAACATTCATTTATGTGGTCTTGGTATTCCCCACCCAGCATGAAGGCAGAGCTCCTTGGCTAAGTGTGCTTTGGAGGAGGAAGGGGAAGAAGGGAACAAAGAGACTGCTTTTAGCTTTGGAGACATTTGATCATGGTGTAATGCCACTGGTGTTGAGCACGTCAGGAAGGGGCACCATCTCCCCAGCCCACGTGAGCTGTCGCATTTTCCTGCCACGCTGCATGCATTATATACACACTTCAGCAACACCATTTAAAATGGTAAGTCTGACACGCAACTTGAACTCAGAGGTGCAACAACTCAAGTACAAAACCTGAAAATGTTACACCACAGAATGGTTTATATCCCAGTCAGCAGTTTTTCTAACTGTGTACGCCAAAAGAAGTCAACAAACAGAATTTACACCTGCAAACTCTTCATCATGGAAAATGTGCAATTACATAAGGTTTTTTTTTTTTTTGTCAAGCCTTGGAGTTTTTTCTTTTT
Source organism: Loris lydekkerianus (assembly GCA_963574355.1). Taxonomy (NCBI): domain Eukaryota; kingdom Metazoa; phylum Chordata; class Mammalia; order Primates; family Lorisidae; genus Loris; species Loris lydekkerianus. Next base: position 38,592 of record CAUYPK010115811.1, on the reverse strand, counting down.
TTATGTAGAAAGCAAAACTTTAACAAAAAAGATGAAGGTTCTTATTTTAAGCTCCAGGATAAGTAAAGTTGATTTGTAGGAACTGTTGCTACAACAAACTGTTGTGTACTGATGTTTTTAGAGACCTAATGTGAGTTTATTACCAACAAGACCTCTGCTTAGGACAGCAGTTCTCAACCTGTGGGTCGCGACCCCTTTTTAAAATTTGTAACAACGGGGCAATTAGGAAGGTTGAGAACCACTGGCTTAGGAGTTTGATCCCCATGGAGACCTTGAGACCTCATGCTAAGGCAATTGGGCCTGAGTTTGACCTTGCAGGAACCAAATCAAAATTATGTGAATAGTCAAAAAGGGAACTAAACAAGGAAAAACGTAACATTTTGAAAAGTGCATGCCTATTCCTGTTGAAAAGAGTAACCAGTATTGAGTGCTACATAGGTGTTTTCTATGATAGCCTCAATACACTGTATAACAGCCCAACACGTTATGTGATAATAGAGTCTACGTGTTTTTAAGATAGGGAAACTGAGAATCAAAGGTTGAACAACTTGGCCACAGTTACACAGCTGTCGATTCCAATCCAAGGTTCTCTCTCCCCACCCTGCAGGGCTGCCTCAAAATTGCATTGGCTGAAGAAAGAACTGGGAAACACTAAGTCATTGCGAGTTTCCTATTAACACTCCTCCCTGGGGAAGAAAATTATGAGCAGGGCAAGTCAGGCTGCTTCTCTCAGCCTCAGTTTCCCCATCAGTGACATGGGGTGGTTTGATTAAATGAACATCACACTTGTGTTCAATGTCCACTAAGTTGAAAAGTTGTTCTGTCCAAAAATTGTAGATGAGTAGCCTTTTTTTCCAAACAGGGAGCTGAGAAGGTGGGGAAGAAAAGTCATTAATTCATTATTTTAACAACATTCTGGGCATCTGGGTTATTCTGCAGTGTCTTAGGCAGTGAGGGTAGAGCCATGGAGAAAACCAACAATACTAAGGTTCTTGGGGAGCTAACAGCCTAGATATTGGGGAGATAGATGTTCAATAAATAAAATGTTTGGGTGTTTATATGTGACAGGAAATACACCACAGGAAAGGGGGGGTAGGAAGAGACAGGGTTGCTCTTGAATGTTGTGTACTGGGATGGCCTCTTTAAGGAGGTGACTGAGCAGAGACCAGAATGAAGTGAGGGAGGGAACCACCCGGGTGTCTGATGGGAGGCAGACCCAAGCAGAGGGAGCTGTTTGTGCAAAGGCTCAGTGTCAGGAAAGGTGCTGGTGTCCGAGGAGGAGGAGGCCTGGAAGACAGGACAAGAGAGAGATCCTGGCAGAAGCCAGAGAAAGGTGTTATGGGGATGGAAGCTGGAAGCCAGCGAGGGTTTTGCACCAAAGAGAGACAAGATCTGACTTATATTTTTTCAGAATTTCTTTAACCAAGGTAGAAGCTAGAGCCCAGCTAGCAGGATGAGTGTAAGGAGCGATGAAGGACGATCTTTTGGTACTGGGAGACCAGCTCATTCTAGACCAGCCTAAGTAAAAAGTGGGGATTATGTGGAAACAGACGTGTTTTGTGGAACCTGACAGGTGAACAGATGGCTGCCAATCATTCTCTCTTAGACTTGCATCATGTGGTGGAGAATACAGCCAGGCCAGTGGCATCTAAGTTTTGCACCATATTTTCCAGGTATTCAAAGGGAGATGGCTCTTCCCTTTCCCCAAAGGCCTAAGGGTCCTGGGTCAGATGGGTGACTGGTCTGCCTGATGTGGTACCTCCAGATGACTCTTCAGTGACTGTTCAGTGCTTTGCAGTCTTGAAGGTGGGACATAGTGGTTCCAGTGAGGGCAACAGGGAAGATGACTTGAGACCTTGCCACTTACTAGTCAGCACCCACTGATGCTGTGATCAACTCTAGTTCTGCTGGTGTGGAATGTCTAACCAAACTGTTTCTTCTTAAAGGCTAACTCTGGAAAGAATTTTGAAAAATTGATAAATATATATATGTTTGAAGCACAGACTTCTCAAAATGGATATTCTAGGAGTCATTTCCAAAGTGGCCTGGTTCAGGAATGCCAAGGGGTGGGGGAAAGACATGAAGACAAGGGGAGAAAAAAACCCCCAAACATGTGGATTTTAGTTCATTGGAAACATTCTGAACAACAGCCACAGACACTCATGAGCCACAACTTCCAGTTCAAACCAAACATTGGAACCAGGAGGGGTCAGCTTTAATTGGGTGAAGTGATTTATCCTTAGTTTCTTTCTAAATTAGTTTATCTCCCTGGCAGTGTTTTGAAAAGGTAATAGTAAGCCTATTACGTGCCCACTTCGGCTTTTTCTTTTGCTCAAATCTAACATGAGGAGATTGTCTCAGGTGGTGGCCAGGATGCTCCAACTCCAAGGTCATCTACTGCAACTGGTCAGTGAAACATGCATCCTGGCTGGTGTCTTTCTTCTTGGGCCACACTTTAAGCTTCCTGCAAAGGAAGAGGCCCCTTTGATCTTGGATAACAAGTGCTGTAGGCTACAAATTTGAGTCCCCCCACCCAAATTCATACATTGCAACACCAGTCCCCAAGGTCATGGTATTGAGGGGTAGAGCCTATGGCAGGGGAACAAGTCACAACAGCAGAGTCATTAAGATGAGGTTAGCATCCTTTTGAAGAAGCCCTGGGGTGCTCCCTGACCTTTCCCCATGTGGGATTATGTCAAGAAGGTACAGTCTGTGGACCGGGATGGTTGTCACCAGATACTGAATCTTCTAGAACTTTGATTATTGACTACCAGGCTCCACACCTGTGAGAAATTCCTGTTGTTTAAGCTCCTAGTCTGTGGTATATTGTTACAGCAGCCCAAGCAGACTGAGGCATTGGGGTGACAGAGGACAGGGAGAAAGTGGAGGGTGCTGCTGACAACCTCTTTATGTTTGGAAATTTTATTTGAATAATTTAATATTATAAAACTGCAGTGCTAGGTCCCTTTAACCATTTAAAAGTAATCAGTTTCTTAGAAGATTTTAAAGAACTGAAGTTTGACCCGGGTGAAGGTGCACATGATACAAATGCTTGTGTTTTAATTTTTAAGTCAATTCCATGATGTTTTGATTTATATTTTTGCAGCCTAGAAAGTGCAAGGTGCTATTCGCAGATATGCAATCACAGGATTTCCTGAATGGGAGTACATGGGCTTGGTCACTTTATTCATTTGTTAAAATGAGCTCAAAAGAAACATTTTGAGTTTTGGAAAATATAATTTGACTCCTGAAAACATCACAGCAGGTGCACGTAAGCTGCAATGAGAGATGCCAACTCAATTTGTTCTTGGATGAGGAAACAGGTGTCCTGAGCTTCCACCTCCAGAGCACTAGGGGTCACTGCAGGTCCACTGATGTTGGGAGCCACACATTGGAGCAGGAGCAGGAGCAGGACCAGGCGGCTCCCTGTTTTCTCGGGGCCCCCCCAGGGATGCATGGCTATTCGGTTTTAAGAGTCCATCTCCAGGTGCCTGCCTACTCTGGACCTTTTCGGTCCATTAAAATAATAACGATAACATCAATCTAGTGTCATATATTTTACCATTTAAATTATCTTTTAACCACCTATCCAAATATGCACCACCACCACCTCGCCACTACATTTATTTTCAGACCCAGAGAGCTCACAGTTGTCATCACTGTGGTCGGCCACCACTTTTTCTGAGGCCGACATTTCTCATGCCATGAGTCAACCATCACTTTACAAATAATTGGTCATATTTAATCACATTGGATTAATCCCATGCAGGTCAATGTCAACACCAAACAAACACAGACTATGATAAGGTAAAAAAAACTGGCATTTGAGAATCTTTAGAAAGAGTCTATTCAAAGGCATTTGTGCTACGTGGAGGTGGCATCCCTGTACCCTGACTCCAGGATGGTACCTGGGATGATCTCTGGACTGACACCTATGGGGAGCTAAGGGGACACAGGAGGACTCTTCTATCCTTAAAATCTCACATGGAGAAATTTGTTCAGGAAAGTTCATTTTCATGAAGAAATTGGAGTTTACAAATTGTGTACCTGATACATTTAGAGAGCTTTTATTAAAACAAAAAATTGTGTTCTTCGAAGCCAGAAGTAGCCCCAACCTTATTATTTCAATTGGTTTATTCCCCAAAGCGCCCTTTAGTAATGTCTAAATTGGACCATTGACAATATCCTCAGATTTCGGCTTTGAAGCTGGGTTACACTGACAAGTAACAACATTTTGCGATGTTTACATTCTCTTTGATGTTGGCAAACTCCACAGATTGCTGGATAAAGCCTTTCCCTTGTTGGCCACTCAGAACTCCTTCAGGGCAGGATTAACTACTCGGGTATCCATTTCATTTAATAAATACTTTTTTTTTTGACAGGGGTAGGTGAGCTGTTTTCTTCACTAACAATACTGGGATGTGCCCATCTGATCCAAAGCTCTATGCAATGGGTTAATTCAACCTGACAAAGGTCTCTGTCATCTAAGAACTCAGCCCTTCAATTAGAAACACTGATTTTAAATGGGCAAAAGAAATCAAACCCTCTGGACACTTAGCTTGGGGAAGTAAATTTGTCCAATGATGGACTCATATGGGACATCAATGCCAGTTTTCTTTTTTGTTTGTGGCAAAGTCCTCTTAGAGATGGGGGTTAAGTCTGTTTTCTTACTGATCCCTCTTCCTTCTTATTGTGCTCACAGCCAAGGCCCTGGGAAGGTAAGGCCACTCCTGTGAGCAGTCTGCAAAGTGTCTGCCCTTGGTCACAGCAAAGGAGGGTTCTCCAAACAGGGCTAGCTGGCGGCTCGCAGCCGGTGGCTCACAGCCGGTGGCATGCTGTAAAGTGGATTCCAAGTCTGGCCTGGACTTTGGTGCTGGCTACCCCACCACCACACAATTTTCTCTTCTGCCCAAAGAATGACAGCCTGGCGTGGCACAGGCTTGTTCAGACTTTTGCCTTATGTGGACATTTGCCTTATGAGGAATGGATATAGGTATTTTCAAGCCAGAAGAGAGAGATCAAAAATTAGAGAGAAAAGTGAAGATGAGCTCTGCATGCCAGGGACTGGTAAAACCTTGAGCCCCTGAATGCCATCGGGCTGCCCATGGCATGTCATAGCTGCCTTTGTTTGAGCTGTGCTGTTGCTTTCAGGTAGTATCCCTGCACCGGGTGTCTTCAATGGTTAAAGGAAGCAGCTTCTATCACAGGTGCCAGTGGATAAATTCATGAAAGGCCCAGCAGTGGGTTTGCTGCAGAGACAGCCTGCAGCATCCCCTTGACCTCTGGCAGAGTCTTTGGCCTTGATGGAAGAACACTCAGGGACTAATCAGGCTGGAGTAGAAAAACATGATTCAGGCCTGCTGGACACTCTGTATTGATCCATAAATCAGTGACTTAAGGCAAATGTTGCACTATCTGCCAATCTCTGGGGAAGAGGCTGTTCTCTGGGTTCATGTAGGGGCTACCTGAATATGCCACGGGTTACTCCAGGATCTCAGATAGTCTGGGTTTGTCACATCTGCTTGTGGAAACTGGGGAGGAGAAGAGTAAGGGGGAAGAGTTCAGGGAGCCGAGAAAAAGAAAAAGCAGGTTGAATTAATACTGCTCTGGATTATAATATGGTAACCCAGAAGAATTTGTAAGTTTGGTGATCTGACACAGTAAAAATTAATTTCTCCTGCTATGTCTTAAGTGGACTGGTGGGAGGCTTTGTGCCCCACTGGACTTGCTGGGCTACCAGCTTAGGGGCCCCCTACCTTGCAGCAGCTACAACACCTGGACACATAGTCCACTCAGTTCTCAGGGCAGGGACAGGGTGAGGAACTGCCCCAGCTTGGAAATGGGCCTCATCTGTTTGCTCACACCAACCTGGTCTCCTGCAAGGGACCTGAGAAATAGTCATTCATGTGCTTCAAAAGGATGGGGACACATCTTAGCAAACACTTGTCATGCTGTCCTCAGAGGCATCTCATGAGCACTGCAGAGATTCTCCTCCTGGGGGGCTGCGCTCCCCCTGGCCTTACCAGGAGGGGTATGCAGTGTTTCCAATAGTTACAGGGTGCCCCAAATCAGAATGCTTTCCCTACTCTTGAAAAAGATGATTGGATCAGAGCCAGGCGTTGTGGCAGGTGCCTGCGGTCCCAGCTACTTGGGAGGCTGAGGCAAGAGAATCACCTAAGCCCAACAGCTGGAGGTTGTGAGCTGTGACACCACGGCACTCTACCAAGGGTGACAAAGTGAGACTCTGTCTCTAAAAAATAAATAAATAAATAAAAAGATGATTGGATCAGGCCTTTCTGTTTCCCAGCCACTTCATCTGTTTCCCGCCACTTCATGTGGGAAATTGGGAAGAAAGGGAATTTCAAAAGGGTCTCATATCATTTCAATGTTTCCCAAACTCCATTTCTCTCCATCTTCATGATTATCATCATGGCAAAAGATGGTGTGTGCCCCTGCCTCAGTAGTGATTACTAAACCACTTTTAAGTCTCTGTTCTTCAAAACCATACAGAACTTGACTTTGAAAGAGATATATCACCAAATCAAAGGGAGAGTGAGAAAGCAAACATATCAATAATCAAAGTAAAAATGAAACAATGTTAATGACTTCTAGCTGGACATCTTCACTCTGCATAGAAAGATTTCCTTTCTTTAGTTCAAAAACAAGGACAATGGCACTGTTCAAAGGTTGTTCCAGAGTTGGTAAGGCCAGAGCCTTTTCCCTGGGTCAGTTCAGAAAGATTCTACATTGATAAGGACTCAGTGCTGCAAGACGTCCTCTTTCTGTGTAGCGTTCTCTAATCCACGGAAGACACAGCACAGATTCCTTTCCACCTTCATTAGCTCCCACAGATTGTTTCTCTTGAAACTGCTACAGGGAACATTTTTGTTTTATTGAAAACCAAAACCAAAAACTGCTTAGTGTAAAAGCCTCATCTACACAGCATGAACAATTAGTGCTATTTAATTACTGACAAAGTCAGGCTTACAAGTTGATTTATGGCCCATGTTCTTAGAGGAAAGCACATTTCTTACAATTAATTTGAGAGAAACAAGGCAGGTGGTTCTGAGAGGACACTGTCCTGGAAGCATGGGCGAGGCTAAGGATCTGGCAGGCCTCAGTACACATCTCCAAGTGCCTCTACAACACTGCTCCCCCCCCCCCTCAATTAGCTGTGCTAATTACCCAAAGAAGATTAGATGTGTTCCTGAGAACAGATTACTGGAGAGAGAGGAAGTGAGAAGCCATTCTTACATCTTATTTTAGCCGCTGTTAGGTGTCTGGAGTTGCTGAAAAAGCTTCCACACCGAAGAGTAGGAAAAACTTTGTCTACTGAACTATGCATAATGACAACATAGTTTAACATTTTAGGCAGCAGCTAAAATTCGTCAATCACCTTTTATCTTAAGGATACAGATAAAGAAATCTTTTGAAATGACAAAAAAAAAAAAAGGTATCTGATGATTGCAATTAAGGGAAAAGATTCAATTTGCTTTAGAAAAGTATAAAATGCTCGTGTAATCAAGAATAAAGACCATTCATTTCTAGCCAGTAAATTTGAGAAATCTTTTAAACGTAGACTTGGTTTCACACTCTGGGCTCTGGCAGAGCATAGTTCAGGAAGGAACCTGGAGGAGCCATCTGGTGCAGGCCCGTTCAGAGTACAGGTGATGGTGTTCAAAGGAGAAACAACATCATTTAGGTAATGGACAGGGTACACCAGTGGCCCCAGTGTGTGTGCCATCAATATCACCTGGAACCTGTTAGGATTTTAGAACTTGAGGTTCCCCTCACCATGCACACCTGCAGAGTCAGCTCTGGGGCCCAGCCATCCTGTTGGATCAGCCTTTCCAGATGCTCAGCAGAAACAGTGACATAGACAAACTTTTAGGTCTTTGCAGTTTTATCTGTCAAAAATTATATAGGAAAGAGATATAAAGAAAATAGGCAAAAAGTTTAAGAAATAAAAGGAAAATAGAAAGGCCAGATGTTCAGAAAAGCATGGGACATTGGTGAAATGCACATCTCAAATACCGTGAACCCAGAAAGAACAGCAGTTTTTCTGATCTTCTTTGAAAGTTTGAAGGCAAACCTCACCACCCCAAAACTTACAGTGTTAGTATGTATTTGCAACCACAGGCGTATAGAGTAAAACATCTATTGCTCCCTTAGCCATATTGTAATGATCCATTTTTACTTACTGAGGTAAACTCATTTCATTTGATTTGGTGATGGTTCGTTTACAATATAGCTTAAAAATTCAGGATGCTTTCCTTTGCTCTGAGTTTTCATCTTGTTTAATTCAAAGACTTTCAGGGAGCAGAGCAGCCCTTGGGCTAAAAATCACAGGTTGATGCTTCATGATCTTGGTTGGGTGTGTGTGTGTGTGTCTGAATTAGAGAGTCAGGAAGGAGAACTGGAAGAGCCTTGTCTTTTATCCTCTCAAAGCAATACTGTCTATGGTCAGATCCTTTTCCCATTCCACAGGCCCGCTGGGCAGTCCAGAGGAAATTCTTCCAGGGACGCTAACTTAGGGTTCATTCTAGGACGGGGCTTAGGGCCAGCAGGACCTCAGGGTAGCAAGTCAGAGGCTCGCTCAGATCATTGGGCGATACTCCGTGCGGGGAGCAGGACCCTTCCCCAGCGGTCAGTGCGCTCACCCACTGGCCAGCGCATTATACACCCCCGGGCCAGAGGACCTCCCCTTAGCCCCGAGGCTTTGAAGGGAAAGGGACGCCAATGGCCCCTTGACACCTGTTGGGAGAGTGGGTAGCTCCTCCGGGTTCCTCCCAGCTGGACAGGGTCCCATCCGCCGTTCCGAGGCCCCCTCCCATCCGCACACGCGAGGAGGGGCGGCAGGAAGACAGGGTGCGGGGCTGACCAGGGGGAGGTGGGATTTACTTTGCGGATTGGGGCTCACAGCTGTCACTCCGAAAGGGTGGGGCTTTTTGAAAACAGACAAATTTTTAAGGCAAAACCCCAACCAGCTCCGGGCACTGTGGCGGACGCCGGCGTTCCGGATGCGGTCCTTGCCTAGCGGGACCACAGCGCCGGCTGGCAGGCGGCAGCTGCGGCGGACTGCCGCGTCCCCGAGCCGCCGGGTCCTCCTCCGCGCACATCTGGCCCGCCTCCCCCGGGCGCAGGGGGGAGCCCCGCGTCTACCGAGCCGGCCGTGCGCTCTGCGCGCGTAGAGCCCCGCGAGCCCGAGCCGGGCCAGGGCCGGCGGGCCGAAGAGGCGGCCCGGGGAGCAGCCGCACCCGCCAAACTTTGGGTGCAGAAGCGCGCGAGAGCGAGCCCCGGGGCGCAGCGGCCCTCCCGGGATGGGGGCAGCGTGCCAGGGCGCTCCGGGTCGCCCCGCGCTCCCGGCCACCCTTTCGGGGGCCTCCGCGCTGCCTCTGCCGGCGTCCCGGGAGCTGCAGCCCGGCCGCCCCGCTGCCGCCGGCGCCAGTTAGCCGCCAGCCGCGTTCACGCCAGCCCCGCGCCTGGAGGCGCCCCTTCCTGCACCCCTGCGGCCGCTCTTCGCTTCGGTAAACGGGAAAGAAAATACCCATCGTGGATTAAAAATTAAAAAAAAAAAAATCCTGTTGGTGTTGAAGGGGTGGTGAGGTTTGCCTGCGCGTGTGTTGGACTCTGGAGAGCAACTCAGAAGCCCGCGCGTGGTGTTCGCCTCCCAACCCGGCCATGGACTGGCAGGAGGAGGGCGCAGGGCGCCGGGGCTGTTCTGGCCCTTAGCCGGCTGCTCCTTCACTAGCTAGCCCCGCTCCAGCCCTCAGGCCATTGGGACCGACTCTTCTTCGCCTAGACGGCGCCGGGGAGCAGAGAACCTGCGCTCCGGGTCTCCAGGATGTGTGCGTCTGAGATGGGGACGTTGTGGCACCATTGGTCCCCTGTGCTGATCAGCCTGGCCGCCCTGTTTTCCAAAGGTGAGGGGGCCGCCGCCACCCTGGCCTAGGACTAACTTCTCACGGAGTGAGTGTGTGGGAGTGTGTGTAGAAGGGTGGGAGAGACGGCGTGTGTGTGTGTGTGTGTGTGGGCGCGCGTGTGTGCAAGCGTGTCTTGTGTGAACGCGCGCGCGGGGGCAGCCAAGGTCCTCGCTGGCCCCTTGGCCGCAGGTGCTTCCCCAGGAGGGCTGGGGTAAGGAGTCCTAGGTGAGACTGTGAAGCAGGAAGGAAAGCAGTTATTTCCAGAAGGCCTTTTAAATAAAGGGAAAGGGGTGTGGAAGATCCCTGAGGAGAAAGGTGGCCTCCTGAGGGCGGGGCTGAGGGAGCCTTCAAGGGAGTTGGTTGAGATGACCAGGAAGATTCCTGGAATTTGGACTTGACTTTCCCTGTTGGCACTGACCTGTTGGGAGATGATTTCCTAGCACCCCTGGTGTATGGGGGTGGGGGGGGGGTGCTAGTCATTGTTTCACAGGGGGCTAAGATAGGGCAGGGTTAGCTGTGAAACAGCGGGCCAGCACGGGGTCAGCTTTCACTCTCTGCAGCTGGTGTCAGCAGGAGGGTGCACGTAGAGTAGAGTTTCAGCTGTGACTGGTGACCAGCGGCCCCCAGCAGGGCCTGACTTGAAGCCCTGAGTAAAGGCAGGAGTTCCCCAGTGGGCTCCTCTCCCCTCTGTCAACATCCCGGTTGGGGAAGAGCAAGTTTGGACCCACTCCCCCTAGTAATTCCTTAAGACAAATTGTTTCATTTGCACAGGAGATTATAGAAAGGACCAGCAATGCCTTTTGGTTATTGATCTGGTGTCATTTTGGTTATTGATCTGGTGTCATTCCCCCACCAAGCATCAAGCACCTCTTTCTTATAGAGAAATACACTGGGAATAAAGTGGATTATTTCTCAGCAGTCTCCAACATGTGCTGAAAAAAAGCCGGTACACATATTTTTCTGCAAAGCGTTTTAAGTTGAGATCTCTCTTAGAAACTTCAATGCTAATTATCATGCACAGAATCTTTTAATTACAAGTATTTTCTTTCTCTGAGTTCTTCCAGAATCACTGAGGTTGTGTTGCTTTGGATCAGATAACAGATTAAAACAGTTCGCTTGTTGGGTTTTTGTGTTGGTACATTTAGGGAGGGGAATTTATATCCACACTACTATCTTTGAAGTGTGGTTGAAATGGGCTCACATCTCCTAATTATGAGTTGGGATAATCCTAAAGGCCAAAGCTTCCAGGCTTTATGATGAGATAAGAAACCAAAGAAAAGGCTGATGGATTCAATTAATCCAAGTCAGGCAGATGTGAGGTTAAAAAAACCCCAAATCTGCAGCCCCAACTGCTCAGCCAACTTGAATGTTGCCACCAGACACGCTTTTTTTTTTTTTTTTAAATTATTATTATTGGTTGTCACTTAGTTTTATAATCAGGATAGAATTTGAATCTGTATAGAATCTATTTTGAATCTGTTTTTATGCTGCAATAACAAGGTTTTATTAAGAAAGGTACAGAATAGCTTTGTAAATATGACATATCTACTGTGTTTTCTTAGTTATATTCATGGTTCTGCTCCTGACTTCATTATTAGACTGAGCAGTGCTGAAAAGAATTGCATTTCCCCTGATAGCAGTTGAACTTTTTCAAGTGGAAACACTGAGAAAGTCCTTAAATGAGGTACTCTATGATGTGGAAGCCCATTTTCTAGGTGACCAAATTTCAGCTTGTGAAATACTGTGAACACGGCATATGACATATTACGTGTGTTGAATTTAGAGAACTTGGACAGATAGTTCCAAAGTGAAGCAATCAGCTCCGTGTAGCGACTTTTTTACGGCAATTAGCAGAGACTGAACACGTGAAAGGTTACGTAGTGATTATTCACAATTTGTCAAAGAACGGGGAAAAAATTAACACCCTGATGCCATTAGATGATAAGAGATGGAACATCACGGTACAGATACAGTTTATAAGTTATTTTATAAAGTTATATTCCCAATGTATTCCTATTCCCTTCCTTTTAAGATTCTTTGACTACTGGAAAGTTCTAAGCCAGCTGGAAACCAAGTGTGGACTACCGTTTAAAGGATTTTAATTGGGCGTAAACAATCACACACAATCCAAGGTGCCCAATTTGTTTGGAGCTCATTGAAACTAGTTATTATCAAATATTAAATTATCTGCTTCAGCAAATTATTGTTTTTACTGTATTTCTCCAAAGTCATCCTCGAAATGGAACAAAGTGCACATTTTAGTGCCAGGCAAATATCCTTCTGCCTTACACATGTCTACATTTCGTGAGCAGACACTGTCTGGTTATAGAACAAACCTACCCTCATTATAGATCTTTTAAAATAATGAAAATATTGTTTATCCTTCTGTGCCCTTGGGATCTTGGAGCTGTGGTATGAAACAAAAAGTTTTACCAGCATCCTTGTCACATGGTCTCACACTTTTCTGAAGAATGGCCTTATTATATCAAATCGTCAGAGTGCCTGTGTTTTACATTTGAGATCTAATCTTCGTTGGAAACTTGTCACAGAGATGGCAGGCTGAAGGTGAGTTTTAACTGAGTGCTCTTAACCTCACGAGAGGGGCAGGTATATGGAGGGTAGGCAGAGAAGGAAAATTAATGAGAAGGAGATTGGAGATGGGCAGGGAGCAAGGTGATTGTTAAACACAGAGGGAAGAAGGTTGCCCCATGTGGGTCTCCTGTCATCACCCTCACCTAGTTATGTTCTCTTGTAAATGCTGGTTAGAGGCACCCAGAGACCTCTAGTACTGGGTGAGGAGATGCTGCAGTGATATGGTCCCTGCACCGAGGTGGGCTGGCCACCTGCTCTACCTGCTTCCAGCTGAGCATTGGGCTTCTGGCCTGGGAGGTCAGCGTGAAGCTTCTGAGCAGCAGAGCACTGCATCTAATTCATGAATGTTGCTTTCCAGCAGGCCCGTGGCACTAAGAGCTGCTGGGTATAATGATGCCTTCTCCAGGGGTCAGGAGCTTTTCAGGGGAGGAAAACTTATCAGGAAGGGAGCAAGTTGGGTGTGTGAGTTTGTGAGAGGGAGGGAGAGAGGCTGAATTGATTTCTTATCTTTAAAGTCTATCAAAGCTAAAAGGTTGAATGGAAGGCCACTGAAGTTTTTTCCTCTGAATTAAAGAGTTAAGTAAAAAACAGGATGGTATAATTCAACATTTAAGGATCTATTTAATTTAGGTTCATTCTAAAAGTCAAGAAAAAATGATTAAACAACACAGAAACTCCAAAAATGTATTATTGTAGAAGTTTATACTATCGTGTATTTCTGATTCATCTGTCCATTTGCCCATCATCCATTTATTCATCCAGATATTATTTACCTGTCCATCCATCCTTCCATTAGTCAGTCATCCATCCATCCTTCCATCAGTCAGTCGTCATCCATCCATCCTTCCATCTGTTCATCCATTTACTCATTCATCAGACACTGAAGGCCACATGCTTTCAGTGGACAGAGAACTCTGCAGGAACTATTTTCAAGTGTCATGAGGACACAGAGATTGGTACTAAAGGGTCCTTAGACCAGGGATGTGTAGTGCCACAGACCATAGCTCTATCACATTAAGTTGTGAGCTCAAACACGGCAGTCCCCTATTGATTTACCTTCTTCCTTTTTTGCCCTTGGAACCCTCATTCCCTCCTCTTTGCTGTTTTATAACCATAACTGCCTTCTGAGCATCAGTGATGTGCCCACACCATGCTGGCCCAGGGGATGCAGCCGTGAAAGAAAAACCCTCAAACAGATGTGGATCCTGCCCTCGTGGGACCTGCAGTGCATCAGGGAGTTAATTATACAAAGGAATCTGAACTTAGCTGTAACTCCTGCTCTGGGTCATAGTCAGCATCTCTGCATGTGGCGATATCAGCATTTGACTTAGAGCAGTTGGGAAACCTTCCCCTCATCTGAAAGATGGGCTGGTGTTAATTGGGTGGGCAGGGAGGGGGAGTGTGCAAGAAGTGGATGAGAGGAAGAACTGGAGTGGGAGAGAGCCCTGGAGGTCATGCTACTGCGTAACGGGAAAGGGTAGAACATGGCCAGGGAGCCGAGGGCTAGGCAGTGGTCAGTACTCTCTTTAAACTACAGATGGGCAACAAATCCCATGTCTCTCTTTCATGGGCTGTGTTGAGGAGACGTGTCATTATTTTGAAAGTACAGGGAGGACAGGGATGCGTTTTAACTTGTACACAGAGCGTGTATACGTTTCCCATGGCTGCTGTAACAAATTGCCACAAATGTGGTGACTTAGGAATTTGTTCTCTCACAGTTCTGCCAGCTGGCTGCCCAAGTTGGGTGTCACTGGGTTGAAATCAGAGAGTCTTGCAGGGGGTCTTGGGAGTCATTCCTCCTTGCCTCTTCCAGATCCTGGTGGCTTGTGGCCCTGTTACTCCAGCCTCCTCTCTCTGCGCTGTCCTCACATGACCGGCTTTTCTGGATGTCTGTGTATAAAACCTCCCACCTCTTCCCTCTTATAAGGATGTGTGATTGCATTTTGGACCCACCCAAATAATCTAGATAAGTCACTCCCCTTCACTTTTTAAAAATTTCCAGATAAGAAAAATTCACAGGTCCCAGGGATTTGGATGTGAATATCTTTTGGAGGAGTATGTTTTTCTGCTTTCCACAGGTTGACATTCTGAAACTATTTTCTTCCTTTTAAATTTAAAGGTCCTTTGGGGGAGACAAATGTGTATTTTTCTCTCTTTGATTTCTCTCCAGTATTTAGAATAGCGCTTTGGATGTTGCAGGGGCTCAATAAAATTTCTAAGTGTGCTTATGAGAGGGTGAGATATTGCCTAAAGAACTTTTACCTGGGAGTAAAATGGCTCGATGGTGTCCTTTTCACTAATTCAAAGTGCTGCAGGAAATACTTTGGATAATAATAGTATCAGCTAATTTTTTTGAATAATTATTGTATGGCAGGTACTGTGCCAAGTAATTTATGAAGACAATTTTTGTGACTATATAGATAAACCCAATGGGTTAGATGTATAATGTAGTAGAAGTGGAAGCTCCGGGAACTTAAGAACTTGTCTGAGTTATAACAACTCAGGAAGGGTCTGAATGCCAAAGCCACAGCCCACACCACTAGCCATTCTGCATACTTCTTATTGATTATATTTAATATATATAACTTAAGCCCTCTGTCAGGCAAGAATTACACATAGTGCCAGGCTTGCTGAGGGTCAAGTATAGAGAGGTGGCCATGTGAGTTTTTAGCTCCAAGCCTACTATATGGATAACTCTTGATATTTGTTGAACAAATGCATACAGCAATGTCATGTTACTTAATTTTTTCAGCCTTGATTTTTCCAGTGGCAGTCAGGAATAACACCTGAAAGGGAATATTCAAATATAGATTTAGTTCCAAGACTGGAAGGAAGATTAAAGAGGTTATTGAGTGGTGTAAAAAGTGTTTGTGGTCTTTCAGGTCAGGGTCTTTAAGTTCTTCCTGAAGAACTTGTTCATGTACTCAGTGGAGTCTAGCTCATGATCCATTTATCTGTCTGCTTTGCTGATATGCACAACGTGGCCTCTAGTCTTCCAGAATCAAAAGAGTAGGTACCCCCTTTGTGGTCATTGGGAGATTGGAAAGTATGAGGAAGAAGCATGTGAAATGAAGGCAAATAAATATTATTGCTGTTTGCAGAAGGAGAATGCTAGATTCTGTGAACATATGGATGGGTGAGTTTGACCTTTGATGCCGGACAGCAAGCTTGAATGAATTATGAAAGTAATATATGGGGCCTCTAGCAGCAGAAGAGGAAACCAGCTTGGACTTTATATGAAATGAGACCAAAGACTCAGAATATTCTAGTAGGACTTTTGTCATTTATTTTTTTAAAAATTTGCTGTAAGAAGGGATGAGTAGCCAGAGGCCAGGGACCAACTTCACCTCTGTTGTTAAACATTTGTTTTAGGGGGTCCATTTATACATCAACATTACCTAAGATGGCCCCACCCATCTTAGAATTGACAGGGGAGGAAGGCCTTGGAAGTAAGAAAATAACCTAGGGCATATATTTGACGAGATTCAAGTCCATTTCTAAAACAGGGAAGACTGTTTTTCACTAGTAACCAATGTAGAAAACAAACATTTGATAAAGGAATCAAATATCCATTTCTCCCTGTCTAGCCCCCTGCAAAGTAAAGTGTATTTAAAGAAAAGTGATTTGGATGCATGTTTGATTTGGATGCATGTTTGAAAAGACAAGAGGTCACAAAGAGCTGTTAACATTTAGTGACGTTAAGTTATTTTTTTTTTCACAAGAGTGACATGAAGTGTTTGTGTTTACGGGAATCTACCTTCACAGCCACTGGTTTTTGTTTTCCTTCTGGTCAAGGAAGCCATCTTGGTAGGTGAGAGGGTGCTGAAGCTCTCAAGTAGCTCGCTGAGATTTGGGGTGTCTGGCATCTCCTAGGATAATGTGGCAGTAGAATATTTTGGTATCAGAATCTGGGGTTGGCATCACCCCCTGCCTGCCCACATTCCCTGCCACCCTGCAGGTTGCTCTTTTTGGGCAGGTGAACACGTGACAGCCACTGCCTCTTGCTGCAACAGAGGGTACAAACAAAAAAGTCAAATTTCTGACTTTTGATCTCAAAAGCTGATATCTAACAGAAGGAAAAAGTTTTGGAAAAATATGTTCATGGACATGTGGTTTCTCAAGACTCTTTCTCTCTCTCTCTTATTTTATTTTATTGGGGGAAAGAATTCAGAGGGCAGCTTAGATGCTGGTGTGATTTGGAGATGCTTTGTGTCACTTACTAGATCAGTTGCCCAAGTATGCTTAGAGAGACACAGATGCAGTCACTTGGAAGGGAAGCAGAAGCGATGTATGCGTGGGTGACAAGGCAGCGTGCCTCAGCACATTGCCAGGAGAGTGGCCCCCAGGACAGGGGCAGACATGGCTGAGGAGGCCGCCGTCAAGACCAGGGAGGTGCAGCCATGGTCTGGATGGACTGACAGCAGGAGAGCAGATGCCACATGGGCCACTTGCAGAGCCTTCCTGGGTGTTGTGGTCACTCTGAACCTCTTAGAAGGTAGACTTGATCCCTGAAACTTTTGCAGGTGGAAGGGGGGGCGGTGTATTGCCAGAACCTTTGTTTTGCCACTAGATGAAACATGAAGTGAAAATAGAAACTGTTTAGAGTTAGATGTATATTTGGCATGGACTGACGCTGGGGACTGCGATTTATACTCCCTCCGGCACTCTTGTGCCCACCACGGTGAAACATGCCCTGGAGGTGCTGTGTGCAGGTGGATTCAGGGGCTCAGTGCCAGTGGGTGGTGTGATGTCTGCACGGTCTGGGGGGATCCCAGGGTTCTGTCCCCTGGCCTTCCTAGGTGCATGTGAGCATCGGAGGCTGGCATCATGACACATGGGATGCTCGGACTTCAGAAGACCAGACGCGCCCATAGTACAGAGAGGAGCTGCGTGTCAGGATTGCCGCCTAAAGACTCCCTGAGGTTAGGACAGCCTAATACGTGAGAGACAAAGGGGACATGTGCCAGACCCTGAACTTGGCTCCACACATGCCTATGGACGTGCAGGAGAGAGGCATTTGAGAGGAACCTGTGTGGAAAGACTTAGAGATTTGTATGAACATAAGCTTAATACACAACACAGTTGTGTGACTGCCCAAGAAGAAAAACAAGCCAAGACAAGATAAGAGCTCTGGGGGCTATTTTGTCACCACATCTTAGAGAACCTGCTGTCCAGAAGGCCAGAGGCACTAATTAATGATAATAATCTTTGTCATCACTGATGCAGAGTATCACCTCGCTTTATCTTGGCATCCTCAGGACTATGTTATGTGCAGCTTTAAAGAGTTACGCTGAGTGACTTACAGTTCAGGCTTGGGGTGATTTTAGATGAGCCTGATCCAGAGGCTCTGCTGATACCACCAGAACCCACCTTTTGGCACCAGCCTGTTTCGGCTTTATTCACTGGCTGGCCTGGCACCTGGCATGGCCAAGTGACCTCCTGGTCACTCTGGCCTCCTTTGACACTGGCCAGAGTGGGGAGGCTTCTTCTCTGTTGCTGTAGGGAGAGCCTCAGGATTAACTCCAAGGTGCCTGGAAACCACGCTGCTCTGAGTTCTGTTCACCATGGGGTGGGATAGTCTGCAGGAAGCATCAAGAGCTCCGGGGCAGGATGACTGGACCAGGGAGGACAGGGGTGGGGCTTCCCGAGGTGTGCATGAAGGCTAAAGAGCAAATGAGGTGGCCGTCCCAGCCTGGCCCACTTCACACAAGTATAATTTATGGGACGAAGAAAGTATTTTCACCATATTGCGTTGGCCCTTGTTAAATCCAGAGAATTGTGCTACATTTGGACTTCTTTATGTAAAGGGGAAGGATGGAAAATTTTAATTTATTCAGAAAATGAGAAACTTAGACCCCTTACCGCAGCAAGGAATGTGAAAGGAATCTGGCAAGTTTGACTTGGAAAAAGGATGACAGCTTTTAATGACAGGGCTGTCTCTCTTTTTAAGGAAAGCTGTGCCTGTATGTGTGGCTTCAGGTATAGCCAGAATACCAGGGAAGGGCCTCCTGAGAGAATGGAAACTTTGGGGAAGATGGCTCTTCTCAGTCAAAAGAAATAATAGTAGTTATTTTATTATCGCTTATTGAATGTTCATTTTGTGCCAGGCAGCGTTTTAAAGGTTTTACTGTTGTTCACTTATTAAATCCTCATCACTATCCTATGAGTGTTATGATTTCCCTTTACAGAGGGAAAGACAGAGGCACAGGAGTTTGAGATAACTGGCCCAAGTCAACAAAAGAAGTCCTGAAACCAAGCACTGCTATCTGAAGATAAATAAGACCACACAATGAGTATGTCAGTTTCGAATGTGTCTGACCAAAGGCTACAAGACCTGTTGTAGGAGTTTTACAGCTGGAGCTTAAGAGTGGGATGAGAGTGCAGATGGAGGTCTCAGGGTTCTGAATAAATTCCAGCATCCCACACGGCTGCTGTGGCCTCAGCAAATGATGGGGAAATGACCCAGCCTGAGTGTGAAAACATTACCTTTGTGTTTCGATTAAATAATTCATTTGGTCAGTGGAAACAATTTTATTTAAATTGTACAGTAATGCAAATGCATTTTTGGAAGGTGTGGAATGCCCACAAAGATAGTAAGAATAAACCAGGAGGAAGAGGAGGGCAGAAGGGTTAGAAGAAGTATCCTTAGGCCCATCTGTCCTCTCCAGTCAAGCCAGAAAACCAGAAAGTTGGGCAATTTGACTCTCATAGAGTTCTTTAGGTTGAATTATACATGGCCTTGGGTTATTAGCCAGTATTGAGGCTAATGGATGCCTCATTGGTAGGGATGTTTTAAGAACATTCTCTATAAAATCACAGATTATTTTTTCCCCTCTATTCTAAAAAATGCTGGGAAAAAAAAATTTCTCATTAAATCCTCATCACTATCCTCCATCAGCAGGAGAAAATAAGCTGTGTTTATTATATAATAGATAGAGTATATATAATATATACTCTATCCTGTGAACACTGTGAATTGCATGAATGATCATGTGTTTGTCTTTGCTTTAACTTCGAGGATACTCAGAGCTGAATTTGCTATTTATAAGCACGGGCATTTAAGACATACATCCTGTATGTAAGAGTAATCCTTGGCTTTGTTTTTTTACCCTTGTTCTCTTTCTATCTGCTTTTATACCTACTTATTTTATTCCACTGCATTTTTTTTTTTTTTTTTTTGTTAGCGACTTCAAATTATTTTTGAAATGAGAGTTAAAAAGAGACAGTGTTACTACCCAAAGGTGACTGCTTCACATTTTGATGCATTTCCCTATAGTTGTTTTTCTATGAATTTTTAAACCAGTTGTGTTCACTCTCTATATGGCACATACTATTTGTTTTCAGCTTTTTTTGAGTTCATGTGCTTATATAAGCATTTCCTCATGTTTAAAAAAATGTGTCATGAATATAATTTTAATATGTTATATCATAGTTTGAAAGTTTCTGCATTTTCTGGACACACTTTATAGTTTTCCACTATTATAAGAAATAATTATCTTTGTGTATAATTTTAGTTTTGAGTTCCTTTCTTAGATGGATAGTTATTCCCTGGACCAAAAAGTGCTAGTGGAGCTTTTGCTTCCCCGTGTTTTCCTGAAAGGGCAGCACCATTTTGCACAGGTGCTAGCAGTATGTGAAATATCATACTTGCTGAACTTGATGCTCTTGAGAGTGGCAGTGTCAATTTCTGCCACACTCAGTAGCATTTGCTGAGTGCTCCTGTGTCTCTCGAAAACTGTTCAGAAGTCTTCACGAAGAACATTACTGCTCTTTGATAGTGTGGCTCTCAATGACCTAAATTCTGTGTTCAAAGTATGGGCCTTTGAGCTAAGATGGCTTAGCTCTTGAAGGGTGGGGGACTGGAGTGGACAAGGTGACAATGTCTGTGATCAGTGATGAAGGTCCAGAATGGCATGCAGCAGTTTCTCCCAGGGTGTGCTTTCTGATGTGGGCTGCAGTGAGAGAACATAAGCAGACAATGCAGAGATAATGGGACTTTGGCTTTTGAGACTATAAGGAAAAATGAAAATGCAATTTAATATGGAGCAATCTGGTCAGCTGTGAAGATGGAACCCTTCTACGTAGGGCATGCTATTTGGGCATCGCTGTTAGGAAACTCATCCAAAACAGTAGGTCTCTGACTTGCATGGAATTTCAGACCCCCCTGCTGCCTAAATGCATCCATAAACCATACAAGTTCAGTCCCAGCGTCTACTTGGCTCTACTTTATATCCAGTAGGGAATGTCACAGATATAAAGAACTAAGAATACGCCTCTGTTTATCCAACAATTATTTTCTAAGGAGAGAGATAAAGGCAGTGAGACAGGGTCTGAAGATATGGATAGAGGTCTGACAATTAAGTTCTCAAACTCATTCTAGAACGAGTGCTACGTATCTTATTGCTGAATATCACTGTGGTCACCTGTGAAGTACTCCCCGTGGGAAGTTATGCATCAACGCCAGTGTTTAGTCCATCCTAGTTCCACTTTTGGGACTCTTTTTCTGGAATGGTCATCAGAGCTGTCATTGTATGAGATTGGACAATTAAGTTTGTGAAGTAATCATAAAAAAAAAAGCGCTTTGAAGGGTGGACTAGGTGCTGGTGTTGATGCATAGGTTCTCAAGGGGGCTACTGTGGAGGCGACCTTAGTGATCTTCAGCAGTGAAGTGTGTAGCACTTTTTCTAGGATGGGTTCTTTGTTGTCTCATATGACTATGAGATTAACTCTGCTTTCATGAGATTACGGATAAATGCGCAAAACTGAAGCATGAACAATTACAAATGTCTATGGGAAGCCATGTAACCCAGGTATGGAAACATTCTTTGATGACATGCTGAAAGGAATTGACTTTCCCTTAACCCTTTAGAACTCTGTTCCAGATTTTGTTCCTTCCGTGTTGGCCATGTTCTTAGCCACATGGAAGAGAAGGATTTATTAGTGTGTAGCAGGAGCTACAGGTTCTCTGTGTGGAGGGCACCAGGCTCAGGTGCGAGGAAGGACAATGAGCCACAGTTTGCTCCCGTTTTGGCCCAAATCCCATATTCCTGTGGCCTTCCTTTCAGCAACTATGATATTAGGGCCTGGTCATGACAATTGCTGGCAATACTGCCCCAAAATGCTCAAACATGGTACCATTGTATTTGTAAGAAGGGCTGATCTCATGCATAGCTGTGGCCTCAAATCACTCCCTGTCTCTCTTCATTCCAAATGGACTCATCTGTTCAGCAGGACCTCAGCCAGGTTGGGAACCCTAGCTTTAATAGCTTCCCTCAAGTCTGATTTATAGGTCATCAGCTTCTTCAATTCACAAAGGTACATCAGAAAGGAATTGGAATTGGTGTGAAATGTGCCAGTCTTCAGTACCTAGAGAAATTCTCATCTTGTTAAAATTGATTTTTGATACTAGTGATGGCACAAAAAGTCACGTTAGAGTATCTCATACCTGTTGTTGTTTTCATTTTCCAAAGGGATTCTAAGAAAGGGGACAATATTTTGTGTTTCTCATATTCTTCCGTGTTGTTGGCAAATAAGTACTCTGTGAATAGCTGATTTGATTTTGATTCTTTGAGATAGTTCCTCAGTGTTCTGGCATTTTAAAGTGTTCGTGTTCTTTCAAACCGGAGGCTCTCAAGAAGAACTATTTCATGTTTTATTATCCTGATAAAATTATGAGGACACTAGTCCAGAGGCCTTGCTGTAAAGAAGAAATCATAGCAGATCTTCATTTAGAATATGAAGGAATGTATAAGAGAATCCCCAAGAACAGAAAAGTTCCTTATTGATTTAAGGAAAAACATTCTATTGATGATATTTTCATAGTAGGTATAAAAAAATAAACTTATATTGCTAAGGTATATATTAAGTTAAAATAGGCTGACTGTGCTACAGTGATCGATAAATGTCTGTGTCTCAGTGGCTTAATTTGAGAAAGGTTTATTTCTTGTTCCTTTAAAGACCAGTTGAACCTTCTTCTATCTTTTTATTTTATTTAGAACATGTGGGCTTTGAGGTCAGCACAACTGGAGAAAGGAGGGTAGGGGATCATGTAGGATCCATTTAAGGTCCAGATAGAAAAATGGTTTCATGACTTGGGCCCATATTCCATTGGTTAGCATTTAGAAAAATTACCTCCATCTAACTGCAAGAATGACTGAGGAATATAGAATAACACATAGGTATTTGGGAAGCACCAATAGTTTCTGTCAGAAGGGAAAAGGAAATGTATTGGTTCATATAACTAAGATTCTGGGGGAAATGTGTGAGATCAGGTAAGGCTTGATCCAGGTGCTTTATTCTCCTTTCTCAGTTCGATTTAGACACATTGTCTCTTATTTAGGAAATATGACCCCCTTGCTCAGAATTATGCGTTCTTGCCTTAAAATTAGTTAAAACCCCCAAACATTTCTTTTATTCTATTAAAATTCTAGGTCAGCTTTTTATTGGCCCACAGGGCTTCATAAAGCTTCTCTGAATCAGTCACTATGCCTAGGAGGATGGGATGGGCTTAGACAGATGGGTTCAAGCTTAGACCGTAAGCTTTCCCTTTCACACCTGGAGTAGGAACCTACTCAAATTACTTGGTATGAAGTGGGGGAGGGGATTATACAAAACAGTTTGGGAATGCCGAAAAGAGGCAATGGATACTGGATGGTTAACAAAACAGCAACATGCCACTCTTAGGGTTGTTTTAATTTTAAAGCTAACATTCAAATATTCAATTTTCTTTAATATTTAACTGGGAAGGGAATATTGTTGCCTAGACGGTTACTGAGTATAGAATTTTCCCCTCCTGGAGAAGTTACTCGTCCTTTGAGTGATTGTTTAAATGTAATATAAGCTTTTATTTTCTATGGTTGTAATTTTTCAGAGTCCTTAATTAGATGTAAAAACTATGCACAATGGAAATTACTGTTCTGAATAAATATTTGCATTATGTGCTGTTAAAAGCGGTATCAAAACACGACAACTGCTTGTTTTACAAGCATTCAATATTTTGAAATGTGAAATCACTACAACTACTGAGAATTCTATTGAGAGGGAGAGAGAGCAGCTCAAATATTATTTACATTTTTCAGGGGAACAGTGTCAACAATAGGAGAAAAAAAACAGTAGTTTTGATGTACAGCAATGCTAAAAAAAAAAGACAGCTTACAAATGAGTTCCGCCTTATCCCTTTAGGTTCTGCGTATCTGCCTCCAGTAAAGTGTTTTGCTTGATTTCCTTAATTAGGAAGGGCACATTAGGGAGTCGGATTTTGCCTGTAGTTCAGACAAAAGTAACCTTAATAAAGGAAAACAGCTTCTAAGATGTTATGGATAGCCTAATATTTAAACTTTGGAAAGGACCAAAGCTTGCAGTGTGCATTTGGGCCAAATGTCATGTTTTTTACCATCTGAAAGTAATTTTCCCAGAATTTCTTTGCATGTGTCAAAGAGATTTTTTGATAGGGAAGCGAAACTGTTGTTAGTATTATCCTTTTATGATTTAAATTTAAAAGCATGCCATGTAAAAAAATGTAAAGCACATAAAATAACACAGCAGTGGCGCCTATGGAGCTATGAGTCTTCAATAGACAGCGAAGAAAAAACACATCTATTTTGACATCCAGTTTCTTGCCTTGGCGTTGGAGGTGTGGCTTGCAATTGACAGATAATGTCGAGTGCTGCACTGTGGACTGTAAATATATTTAATGTGGGCTCTGCTATAGATGTCTTATCAATACTTTGAAATCAGGAGATTTTATTATCTTTTCTCTTATTAAATCATAACTGTGTACATTAATGCATTTGTGGGGTACGATGTGCTGATTTTATATACAATTTGGAGTGCTTACATCAAACTGGTTCACTTAGCCTTCACCTCACTGACTTAATTATTGTGTTAAGACATTTATACTCTTAATAGATTTGGTATGTACCAAATGTCCCAATATGCACCATAGGTGAGGTCCCACTGATTACCCTCCCTCCACCCTTCCCCTCCCCTCCGCTCCTCTGCCCTTTTTCCTAAATCAGGAGATTTCAATAACATGCAGATTTTCCTGCTTCTCTTGAGGTTGGAGCAGCACCGACCTGGGATGTGTCTGTGAATAATCAGCTCCAGCTCAGCGGCTGCTTCCACTGATAGATGGGGAGGAGCCAGCTGTTGGCACAGGGTCCTCTCTCCTTGCAAGGCATCTTTATCCCCGCACCTTACCCACGGCTGGGCTTTAACTACTGTGTTTCCTATAGTGCATAAACGATTCTCTGTATTCAGATCTCTTTCAGATGTAGGGAAACGCAGAACAGACTAGTGCCTGCTCTGTGTTTCTTGAATCTGAAAAGCTTCACTCCTAAGGCTGGTGATGTAGAAATGTACTATTGCTTCTGTGTAATATTTACCTTTAATTTCAAGAACCTGCTTGATTTTGCTTCATGATTTGTTTTTATGTCATTTGTATAGATCGATTCTCTTTAAACTAGGTTATATGAATGGAACACAAAGACTTTCCAAGGAGTTTGTGAGCGGGGGTGTTTTAAAGGAATTAGTTTTCACATCCTTAACTTCCGTATTTTTTTCTTAACTTGATCTGTCCAGATTAACTATCAATTACCTGCTTATCTCCCCCTGACATACACATACACACTCTTCTTTGATTTTTTCAATAGAGAGGCACCCTTTTTATATCTAATGTCTTACTATGCTTCATTCCCCAGATGTAAAAACCTCCACAGTTCCAAAAGTACAGTTAGAAAATTTCTTTAATAAAGGAAGCGTAACACTTACATCTTACAGCTCATTAAAAGATGCATTCACAGTAAAAATTGCCTTTTAAAAATAAAATGCAATTTATTATAATGTGTAACATATTTATGTTGTTTTGATTATAAAGTAATCCATGCAAATAATGCCAATTTGAAGAAATTTTTGAAGACTGAGAATCTTACAGTGAGAAGAGACCGTAAAAGGTTTCAGGTCAATTACCGTATATACTCAAGTATAAGCCGAGTTTTTCCCGGCACAAAATTTGTGCCGAGTTCGGGTTGTGCCGAAAAAACTCGGCTTATACTCGAGTATATAGGTATATGGACGCAGTTATACACAATATACAAATACGTTGTTGTAGGAAAATGTAGTTGGGTAACAGATACATAAGTTTCATGGTTTAAAGTTTATTATGTTAGAGGAAGATGTGGTGAAGGAACTGAAATGAAATATGAATTTAAGGACAAAAGAACAGTAATATTTCTGATTATCAAGGAAGAGTTTTTCATGAATTTTACAAGTAGGTGGTGGGTGTGAAGCCATTCTGTTATTTACATTCCAGTGGACACATTTAAAAGAGTGATATGACAGTTTAATTTTAAAATGTCAAGATTTACAATATACACTGGAAACTTCATCCTTAGCAACTATTGAAACTCCAGTGAAAAATACTAGATGTCAACTTTAAAATGCAAGTAGATACGTAGTTACAGGAGCAGTGATGTTGGAAGACCCTTGTTTTCAGAATCACTTGCAGAGCTTTGCAACGTTTCAGTACCCAAGCCACAGTATAGTCCCATGAAATCAGAATATTCCAGGATTAGACCAGACAGTGGCATTTTGGAAAGCTTCTCAAGTGATTCTGATGGGCAATCAAGGCTGACAACCCTGGAGCAAAGCCTTCAATGGAGGCTGTCTATGTGTGTAATGATGGAGGCAGGGATTCAGAACTGTGGCTGCACATTAAGATCATGTCAAAAGGTATTTGATAGGGGAAGTGTGATTTGCATAGAGTAAAGTTTTCACCCTTTTTTGGGTACAGTTCTATGAATTTTGACAAATGTAGTCTTTTTTTCTTTTTTTGAGACAGTTTTACTACCTTACCTTCAGTAGAGTGCTGTGGTGTCACAGCTCACAGCAACCTCAAACTCTTGGTATTAAGTGATTCTCTTGCCTCAGCCTCTCAAGTAGCTGAGAATACAGATGCCTGCCACAATGCATGGCTTTTTTTTTTTTTTTTTTTTTTTTTTTTGAGACAGAGTCACAATATGTCACCCGTGGTAAAACAGCTCACAGCAACCTCAAACTCTTAGGCTTAAGCAATTCTCTTGCCTCAGACCCCCAAGTAGCTGGGACTACAGGTGCCTGCCACAATGCCCGGCTATTTTGTTGTTGTTGTTGTTTAGCAGGCCTGGGCTGGGTTCGAACCCACCAGCCCAGGTGTATGGGGCTGGTGCCCTAACCACTGAGCTACGGGTGCCAAGCCTGCCCAGCTATTTTCTGTTGTAGTTGTTGTTAGCAGACCCAGGCCAGATTTGAACCTGCCAGCCCTGGTATATGCGGCCAGCACTCCAACCATTGAGCTATAGGTGCTGAGCCTTGACAAATATAGTCTTATAACCACTGCTATAATCAAGATACCCCTTTCCATCTCCCCCAAAAGTTTCCTCTTGCCCCTCGATAGCTGGGCTCTGCCTTCATCTCTTTCCCCTGGAAACTACTCATCTGTCTCCTGTCCTTATGGTTTTGCTTTCCCCAGAATGTTGTATAAATTATGTTATATAGTATATAGCCTTTTCATTTAGGCTTATCCTACTTAACATAAAGCATTTAATATTCTTACGGTTGTTGAGTGTATCAGTAGTTTATGTCTTTTTCTTACTGAAGTATGCCATGGTGCAGGTATACCAGAATTGCTTATCCATTTGCCAGGTGAAGAACACCAGAGTTGTCAATAATATTGGATACTATGAATAAAGCCACTATAAGCATTTGTGTACAGGTTTTGGTGTGAACATATGTTTTCATTTCTTTGTGGGTAAATTCTGGGATTAGATTGCTGAGTCCTGTGTAAAGTGTGTGTTTAACATTAGAAGAAACTGCCAAACTGTTTTGCAAAATGGTCGAACCATTTGGCATGTCTGCCAGCAAAGTGTAGGTTTCCAGCTGTTCCATGTCCTTGCCAACACTTGATATTTTCACATTGTGATTTTATGTTAGCTAGTCTAATACATGTGTAATGGTACCTCATTGTGGTTTTAATTTGCATTTCCCTAATTACTAATGATGTCGAGCAGCTTTCAGTGTGATTATTTGCCATCTGTGGATCTTCTTTGGCTAACTGCTCAAATCCTTTGCTATTTTAAAATGGATGACTAATTTGGGTGGTCTTACTCTTCAGTTTTGAGAATTGTTTATTTATATGGATGTCTTTTATTATATACCTGATTTGAAAATAATTTTCTCAGTCTATTGCATATCACTTTTTAAAATTTGTCTTTTGCAGAGAAGACTTATTTGATGAAATCCAATTCACAATTCATCCTTTTTTTTCTTTTATGAAATTGCTTTTGTTGTAGTATCTTAGAAGACTTTGCCAAACCATAGGTCACAAAGCTTTTCTCTTATGTGTTCTATCATAATAGCTGTAGGTTTTACATTGTGATCTATGACCAATTTTTGGCTAGTTTTTGTGTATAGTGCAAAGTGTGGATCTGTATTCACTTTTTTCCCATATAAATGATCCCCAATTGTTCCTGCATAATTTATTATATGGTTTGTTATTTCTCTTTTAAATTGACCTTACATTTTTGTCATGGTCATTTGACCCTTTGTGTTAGATATATTCTGGACTTTCCATATTGTTTCTGATCTATGTGTTTGTCTTTTTACTACTACCATATTGTCTTGATTACTGTTATTTATGATAAATCTTGAAATTGGATAATGTGAATCTTCTAACGTTATTCTTTTCTGAAACAGTTTTGGCTATTATAAATATTTTTATTTGCAATATAAATGTTGGAACTAGTTTGGCACAAGAGGTAGAACTAAACAATGGATCTCCTCAAGCAAAGAGGAACAGAAGTCCACCATACCTATCAATTCTCTCAGTAAATGTGAATGGCTTGAATTCTCCACTGAAGACACATAGGCTGGCTGACTGTATAAAAAAAGCACAAGCCAAATATATGTTATATTGAAGAAATACATGTAATCTCTTAGGCTAAAGCAAGACTCAGGGTGAAGGAATGAAAAACAGTATTTCAGGCTAATGGAAATCAGAAGAAAGCAGGGGGTTGCAATCTTATTTGCAGATACAATTGGATGTAAACAACAAAAATAAAGAAAAACAAAGATGGATGCTACGTATTGATCAAGCGAACAATACAACAAGAAGATATTTTAGTCCTAAACATCTATATACACAACTTAAATGCTCTCAGATATTTAAAATGAACACCAACTGAACTGAACAATATGTTACCCTCCAGTACCATAATAACTAGGGACTTTAACATTCCTCTGGACAAATCTTGCAAGAACCTCCAAGGAGAAACTGAAGAAACAGTAGACTTAAACGTGACCTTAGAGCAAATGGACTTAACAAACATATACAGAACGTTTCATCCTAATGAACTATAGTATATATTTTTTTTGTCAGTCTCTGGATCATCCTCCAAAATTGATCATGTCTTTGGGCACAAATCACACCTCAACAAATGTAAAAGAATTGAAATTATACCTTGTATCTTCTCAGACTACCATGGGATAAAAGTAACTCAGCTTCTGAATTTCCAAAGAAAATAAACCAAAAAATCTTACTGGGATTTTGTTTGTAATTTCATTGAGCCTGCAGAAAATCTGCCTTAATAGTAATGAGAACTGCTGTTTTAATACTGATGCATCTCTATTTCATGGTAATATCTGACCATTTATTTAGATTTTTATCATCACTGTTTTGTAGTTTTTAGTATATAGATGCTGCACATATTTTTAGATATAGCTGCCGTTTATACCAAAGTGTTCCAGATTTGGGAGTGCTATTGGGAATTGCATTATTTTTAAAATTTGAATTTATATATTATTTGCAATTATAGCAGAACCCTTATAAGTTGATTGTCTGAGAGACTGTAATGAACTGGTCAATATCCAGCCTTAGTACTTGTGCTGCATGGCTTATCTAAGAAAATTAAGGATATGGTCAACTATGGAGGTTTTGTATATAGAAATTATATGAAAATGCAATTGATTTTTATAGTTTGATTTTATATAATAGACTCATTTGTTTTAGTAACTTTTAAATTCTTATTGCCAGACTTCTGGGAATGTTTTGCTTGGTCATGTCATTTGTGAATACAGTTTTCTATTCTGCTATACAGCTTACTATTCTGTAATTTTTGTCTTTTCCCCTCTTTTTCTTTTCCTGTCTCTCTTACCCTGGCTAGGACCCCCTGTATATTATTGAATAAGAAAGGTGAGAGTATATGTCTTTGCTCTGCTTCAAATTTTAGGGGAAAGGCATTGCATTTTAAACTATTAAGCATGATGTTAGTTATAGGTTTCTTACAGATTTTCTTACAAAGTTCTCCATTCCTGATTTTGAGAGTTTTTACATAAATGGACATTGAACTTTGTCACATACTTTTATTGCATCAATTGCCATAATCATGTGATTTTTTTTAAATTTATATTTTTAATTGACATGTAATAATTCTACATATTTATAGGATATATACTATGATGTTTCAATACATATGATAATTAGGATATTGATCATCTCAAACATTCATTTTTTTGTCAAGGGAACAATCAATTTCCTTCTAATTATTTGAAATTACCATATTTTACCATTTATAATGTACACTTTTTGCCCAAATTTTTGAGGGGAAAAGGATATGTATTATATACAGGTGTATGGCTTGGGAGCAGGGGAGCCCTAGATGCATGATGTTCTGTTTCACAATGGATGAGTTTTGGTAGTTTGAGTTTTTTAATGAATTAGTCTAATATAAATTGTCAAACAGGTGGACAAATGTAAGCTGTTTGCATATTTAGCCATTTTATACTTTCAGGTATATAGACATGTTCCTTATTTCATTCCGCTATTAGTAATATATTTCTTTTCGCTTTTTTTCTTGGTCAGTCTGGCTAGAGATTTATGAATTTTATCTGTCATTTGAAAGAACCAGATTTCCATTATCATTGCTTTTTCTCCCTTTTTCCTTTTTAAATTTATTTCTTCTCTAATATTCTTTATAGAGAAGAATTTTATGGATTTAGGTTAAATTTTCTTTTCTTTATCTAGTTCCTTAAACTGGAAGATCAGAATATTTTTTGAGACTTTTCTACTTTCCAATGTAAACATTTAGTGCTATACATTTTCCTGTAGGCACTGTTTTAGCTGTGCCCTTCAAACATTTCTGTTATACTTTCATGTATAGCAATTTTCAATTATTTTTACTAATGTCCCTTGTGACTTCCTTTTTGATCTCTACATTATTTGGGTGTTTGCTGTTTACTTTTGAAATATCTGGGGATTTTCCAAATACCTTTCTGATTTCAGTTTTTAGCTTAATTCCATTTTGGTCAAAGAACATACTTTATAGGATATTGATGCACTTATATTTTGGGTATTTTTTTAATGTTTCAGAATATAGTCTATCTTCTACTCTTAGTCAGTTAATAGTGTTGTCCAAATATTTTATATCCTTACTGATTTTCTGTTTACGTGTTATTTTCATTATTGAGAGAGAAATGTTGATTTTTGACCTCTTCAGTATTCCTCTAATAGTTACGGATATTTTTGGTTTCTTCCTGCAGTTATGTGCAATTTTGCTGAACACATTTTGAAGTTCTATTTTTAGTCGCATACATATATAGGACTGTTATTCCTTCTAGGTGATTTGATTTCTTTATAAATATGTAATATCCCCTTTTCCTTGATATTGCTTATTTGGAAGTTTACTGAGCTTATATTACTATTGCTGTTTGTATAGTGTATTTTCCCTATCCTTTTTCTTTTTTAAACCAGATAATATCTTAATATTTATAGTGTATTTCATGTAGACAGTACATGACTGTTACTTTGTGCCCATTCTGACAATTTATGCATTTTAATTGGTATACTTATCCTATATTTCATATAATTTGTGTACTTAGACTATATTTCATATAGTTTTATATATGGTTGGATTTAAATATACCATCCTCCTAGTTATGTTCTATTTGTCTGTTCTTTGTGCCTCCCCTTTTTCTTCATGATAATGGAGTATGGTTTGTAATTTGCATAGTTATCGTGCATTTTTAAAACATTACTGCAATGGCTATCCTAAATTAATTAGACTGTTAATTGATCACAATCTACCTTTCAAATAAATACTACCATTTCACATATAGTGTAAGAACCTGCACTTATATTTCCAATTCCTCCCTCCCATTTTTCACTTTATTGATGTCATTTATTTTACTTTTGCACACACCATAAACACATAATACATTGTTATTTTTATTTATATAATTATTTTTTAGAGAAATTGATAACAAGAAATGGATTTAATATTTACCTATGTCCAAAAGTTTTTAGTTCTTTGTGTAGATGTACATTTCTGCCTGGAATCTGTTCTTTCTGTCTGATGAATCTCCTTTAACATATCTTATATCAGAGTCTGATGGCAATGCATTTCAACTTTTAATTTTCTGAAAATATTTCTGTTTCACCTTTATTTTTGAAAGATGTTTTCAATGGGTATAGAATTCTGGTTTGATAGTTTTCCTTTCAGTACTTTAATTACATCACTCTGTTGTCTTCTGGCTTATATAACTTCTGCCAAGAAGTCTACTGAAGTTCTTTTCTTTGTTCTGTTGTATGTAATGTGTGTTTTTCCTTTGGCTGCCTTCAAAGTTTTCTCTTTATCTTTCTTTTCTAGAAGTTTGAATGTAATGTGTCTAGATGTGCCTTAAAATTTATCCTGCTTGGGATGCTGTAAGTTTCTTGGGTCTGTGGATTGATGTCTTTCATTATTTTTGGAAAATCATCACATCCTCTTTCTTCAGATAGCACCTATTCTCTATTCTACCTGTCTCCTCCTCTTGGACTTTCAGATATACATATGTGGCATGCTACATATTGTCCCACAGGTTTTCAATGCTTAGTTCTATTTTCTCATTAATCTTTTTTTCTTAGTGTTTCACTTTCAGCAATTTCTATTCATCTATGTTCCCATCAGTGATTTTTTTTTTTTTTTTTTTTTGTAATTTTTAGCTTATAAAAATGTTCATGGAAGACATTCTTCATCTTATGGAATGGGGTCTCATTATTATATTATTTCTAGCATATTTGCTTAGTTTCCATCTCTTTTCCAAAATCCCCCGTATGGTCTTGCATTTGTCCATATTCCCCTATAGTCTGCTGACATGGCACCTGGTGTATCTTCCTCCTGTTTTCCTGCTGCTGCTAAACCTTATTTATGTCTCTTCTCTTCTTGAAGGACCCTGTCTTTCCTTGGATTTCATGCTAAGTAGTAGTTCTTTGATGTGTTCCAGAAACGTTACTATTTTTGTAGCTTATCCAGCTTGTTATTTTTGTTGTTGAGAGAAATATTTATTTCAATTCTTTACATCTTAAGTGGAAACTTTTAGAAAATACTGTTTTTAGTCAGTGAACTTAGAGATTCAAACTGATTTGATTTGAGGTGGGCCCAGGTCTATTGTAAAAATTCTCCCAGGTGATTCAACTGTGCAGGATTGAGGCAGAGACTTTGTGGGGAAATGATGCAATTACATTGGGGTGGGGCACATATTCTGGTTTGGGATTTATTTCATAATATTTATTTCCTTTGTGGAGTTAACTTTATATATCACTCGGGGTCTGAAAACTGAAACCATTTTAAATACTTCAAGCACAGAGATGTTAGTAAAATACATTGGTTTTGAAAAAAATGGAGAGGTGGAGTGTTAAACAGGGGAAGGTGAGAAAACTCAGAGATTAGCCACAATAGGGAGTTTCTGACCCCTCTAGGCTGAAGGAACATGCAAGGAGGTGGTGTTCCCAAAGTCTAAGTGCCAAGACAAGTGTATGCTGTAGGAGCTTCCAAGTAAAAAGATGTGGCTAACATGTGGGTGGCCATCCCAGGCATCATGCAAGGGAGGCAGAAGCTCTGGCCTCCCCTCTTTGTCCCCCAGTATCTTGCTGGAGGTTTTATTGGTCTGTCCCAGCCTACAACCAGCTATCAAGGAATCCTTGGAATGTAACTTGTAGAGGTCAGTCCACCCATCACACAGAATAGAGAAGTTCAAGGATGCTCTGGGGTGGCAGCTGCCTATCTCTCAATGACTAGGGTTAACTTCTTGAGTAAGTAAAACTCCTTTTACTACCCACTGCAGAAAAGGAAAGCACCACCTGTGAATCTCAGCATGTCGTCTAAAGGTCAAGAATAGACAGTAGGGAATTCTAGGGTTTTACCCCAGATAGCTTTTTAGGCAGATCCTTATCAGGTAGACACAGCAAAGTGGTGGTGGTGGTGGTGGGGGGGGGTTGAGGCAAATCTTGATATACAGTCATCTTATAAGTGAGCTTTTAGCTCAGGTGAGCAATATGTTGTTTAAATAAATCAGTTTTCAGGAATTTCCTGAAGCAAATAGTGAGCTCATTTGTTACTCCACAGTCTTATATTCTTGGGAAGGAATTTTTTGTAATAGATAGTACAATCATTTTGGTATAGATGGTCTTAGTTCTCAACCTGGTCATTAAACTCTGTGAATGCAGATGGCTTCAGTTCTCAGGGCAAAGTTGCCAGAAACCAACTGCAGTCTATGATATAGCTTGTACCCTTTAGTTGTTGTTCTAGGGTTGAAGATGATTTCATTCAGCCTCTCAAGTGTATGTTACAGGGAGTGGTTAATGTGAAGACATGAGAATAACTTATTCTGGCATAATTAGCAGAGAAATAGCTGCCTCTATGCCAACATACGGACACCCAGGAGTGAGATTTCTGAAATGAGTTGTCATTACTGTCTAAGAGCTCTGTGGAGAGGCTACAAAACGAGGCTTTAGCTTGTAGCTATGTGTGTGTGTGTGTGTGTGTGTGTGGGTGTGCACACACACATGTGTATGTTTGGCTAATGGGTGGTATCAACCCACTGTTCTTAAATGGCTGTACCTGCTATTTTGACCCATGTCTATTTGCAGGGTGACCATGGGAT
This sequence comes from Loris lydekkerianus, assembly GCA_963574355.1. Classification (NCBI taxonomy): domain Eukaryota; kingdom Metazoa; phylum Chordata; class Mammalia; order Primates; family Lorisidae; genus Loris; species Loris lydekkerianus. The sequence goes on along the minus strand of CAUYPK010115811.1, from coordinate 4,126 downwards.
GCCAGATGAATGAGGTCTGTGAGCTTATCTGTTTTACACATTTAAGGATGTTGCTTAGCTGAACAAATAGGGATGAATGCTTTCCTCTGCTAGCAAATGCCTTAGAGTCAGCTGTGGATCAGCCATATTCTTAGTCTGGCATGGGTACATGAAATGCTTAAGAATTAAGAAAGATCACACAAATCTCTTAGATGTTCTTAACTGTAGTATGGGTCTCTAAATGTATTTTCCCCTCAGCCATGGTGAACATTCTGTCTCATTCTGTCTCAGCTTTGGGATGATATTAATAGTTTCCTGTTCTTTTCTTCAGAAGGCCTAAGAGGAGGTTATTTCTTCATAAGTATTTACTTCACTCTGGGACAATTTACTCTCATTGTTGTGGAAACAAATTTACATCTGCATACTTAGTCTCTGTCTCCACTGTTCACTATAGCGTCTTGTTTTCTTTAGGGGAACTCTCTTCCTCTCTACCCTTTCACATGGTGGGGTTGGGCTCAGTCCATCTCTACTTCCTGACGTAGAGCATTTATAGAGAGACAATCAACATATTCACTTGGCTGCAGTGACTGGGTGAGAGATTGATACCTGACCTAATTCCAGTAAGGAAGAGACAGCCTTGTGACTTTTGGAGGAAACCTTGAAAGAAATAAGGTCTCACATGTGGGAACTAATAGCAGTCAAGAGGATAGTGGCTGGAGCTGCTGGGGCCCACCTTATAGACCCTGAGAATGAAGCCAACACAAAGGCACAGAGAGAGGCCAAACATAATGGCATTATTGAGCTTGATCCAGCCCTACCTGAAGCCATGAGGATTACCCCAGATCCGTTCAGTTATATGAGCCAATAGATTATCTTTTTTTTTTTTTTTTTTAAGTTAATCTGATTTAGCTTCGTGTCATTTGTTGCTGAATTAGTTGTAACTAATATACTCTTGAAAGGAGTAGAAAGGTAGCCATGGAGTAATCACAGGGCAGTGGCAGTGAATCCCATTACCCCCAGCCAGAATGCCTGTCATTTTGCCAAAAAAACTTCTGAGCAGAGGATGATTGCTGGGTTGGAAATCATGATTTGTTCACTCTTCTGCTTGGACTTTGTTAGGGTCACCAAAACATTGGTAGTCCTCTTTCTAAGTGAGAGGATACAGTGGTGGGGATGCTAAGGGCTGAGCTTAGATTAACAAGGAACTGCATTAGGAATGGAATTAACCCTTATTGGCTCACCTCTTGCTTCTTTAGTAGCTGTGAGAGTTCACATACAACCAAGGGGCTTCTTCTGTGTTGAATTTTTTGATGTATTTTACTTGTCTGCCTTATTTATGGAACTAGATGTTGAGTTGTTGGAGATGAGAGACTGCATTGTGGGTCTCTGGAATGAAGTCTCAGCATTTTAACAGTGCTGAGAACATAGCCTGAGAATACTTTCAAGCCCTAGTAAATAATGAATGGATAGATGAATGAATACTGCAATGTTGATTAAATTGGAAATCTCCAGGCCAGAGTTAACAAGATGGAAGCTGGTAGGCCAAACATTGCCGATGGATGTGTGTGTTTGATCAATAGAATGTTGCTGGTGGTGTTTTCTTAATTGAATTGTCAACATTTTTTAAATCAAGAAAATTAACATGAATTTGATTTCTGGCGTTACTTGGAAAGTCCAGGCCCTGGCAGGGCTGTTATTCCCAGGGGCTCTCATCAGTGGCAGCTGATTGGATCCCTGCTCCGTTGTGTCTACATGTTCTTCTGTCCTTCTTACCCCACAATGGCCCCAAGGCAGCCTCACCCAGACCCCTGAGCTGCAGCCCTGGGCCACAGAACAGCCATGTCTGTCTTTCTAGCTGTGCCCACTGATATCCATGTGTTTTCTCTTAACCCTTGTCCTAATGTGAACATACCAAGCCTTTCTCACATTGAATTGGGGCAGCACCAGTTCCTGCTATTATATTTACAAAGAAGAAGATGATGGAAGAAGAGGGGAAATAGAAGAGATGCCCCAGTGTAGCTGCCAAAATTTCTGATATGTGTTCAATATTTACGTTTCGTTCATGAATGCTTGTCATGCACATGCATGTGAGGGCCCTTTAAGATCTCGTTTATAAACAATATTAAATGTTTATTTTTGCTGTGGGCTCCTTTAGGAATAGAATGCTAAAGCCAGCACTCTCTTTGCTATAAATCTACCCCTTCATCATATATCATTGATTTGCTATTTGGTGAGTGCTAAGAGAGAGGGGGCCCTGCAGTGAGTGGGGGTGGAGTGGGGGAACGTGTGTACATGGGGAGTCATGTGATAAAAGAATAATAAATAGAATAATTTCAGAGAGTTCTAAGTGCTGTGAAGGAGATAATTAGAGGATGGACAGTGAGGGGGGTGCCTGTTGGATGAGGTGGTCAGGGAGGCCTTTGCTGTAGAGGCTGGTATTTAGGCCAAGACCTGCTGTGAACTGACTGTCTAGATCTTTCCAAAATCTGTATGTAGCAACCTTGTACCCCCACATGATGGTACTAGGAGGAGTGCCTTGAGGAGGTGGTTAAGAATTAGATGAGGTCATTAGGGTGGAGCCCTGGGAATGGGGTTAGTGCCCTCAAGAGCTCCCAGCAAGCTTGTTTCCTGTTTCCACCCTGGGAAGATATGATTAGAAGTTGGCCAGATCTCTGCAACCTGGAATTGACCATGTTGGCACCTTGGTTGTGGAATTCCAGACTCCAGACTTGTGATAAACAAATGTCTGTTGTTTATAACCCATCAGTCTTTGGTAGTTTGTGACAATACCCTTGAAGGGACTGAGATAGTATCTGAGGCATTTGTGAGGATGTCTGAAACCAGAACTTTTTAAGGAGCAGTGTGAAGGCCATGAAGAAGGCAAACTCTTTCTGTAAATGACTTGCTAGCATGAGGTTTTTTTTTTGGCTTTTTGGGCCATGCCGTATCTGTTATAGCTACTCAACCAATTCTGTCGATGCAGTGCAAATTCAGACTATTTGCAAACAAATGGCCATATCTCTGTTCTAATGAAACTTTATTGATGAACACTAACATTAGACTTTCATATCCTTTTTATTTGTCATGTCCTAGTCTTCTTTTGATTTATCTTTTTAGTCATTTTAAAATGTGAAAAAAAAACATTTTCACTCCATGGGCTGTACCATGTATCAGTTCAGATTTAGTTCAGGAGCTGTAGGTTTTTGAACCCTGTACTCTCCCCCACCACAGTTTTATTGAGGTTTACTTGACAAACAAAAGTGTATGTATTTAAAGTATACAATGTGATGATTTGATATACATAGCATGAAATGATTACCAATCAGGTTAATTAACACTTAACATCACCTCACATAGTTACTTTTTAAAAAAATATTTATTTTTAATTGATGAGTAAAAGTTCCCTATTTATGGTGTACACTAGGTGTTTACATATGTGTACATGCTGTGGAGTGGCTAAGTCAAGCTACTTAATGTATGTATTACCTCACACACTGATTTCTTTTTTGTGGTAAGAGCACTAAGAATCTACTCTCTTAGTAAATTTCAAGTATCCAGCACAGCATTGTTAGGTGTAGTCACCATCCTGGGCATTAGGTCCTCAGAAATTATTCACTATATCTGAAAGGTGGTACCTTTGACTGCCTTGTTCTAAGTGCACTGGAGGTGGCACATAGCAAATAAGAGGGAGAATGGTGGCAACGGAATCAGAGATGAACAGTTCCTATAGGGCAAATCCATAGCAGAGTCAGGGGAAGGTTTTAAGAAAGAGTCACATGATTCAACTTATATTTTTCTTTTTTTAATTGTTAAATCATAGCTGTGTACATTAATGTGATCATGGGGCACCATACACTGGTTTTATAGACACATTTTCATCACACTGGTTAACATAGCCTTCCTGGCATTTTCTCTATATTCTACATTTACTAAGTTTCACATGTACTCTTGTAAGATGCACTGCAGGTGTAATCCCACCAATCACCCTCCCTCCGCTCATCCTCCCCCTCCGTCCCCTCCATTTTCCCCTTCCCCCTATTCTTAGGTTATAACTGGGTTATAGTTTTCATGTGAAAGCCATAAATTAGTTTCATAGTAGGGCTGAGTACATTGGATACTTTTTCTTCCATTCTTGAGATACTTTACT